>BDUI01002530.1:97118-109904 GCA_002335545.1 Apodemus speciosus | reverse complement strand
AGAGCAGCCAGCAACCCCTTAACGGTAACAAAGTCACAGGTGCTGATGTCAATTAGATGGGGGAGACCTAAGTGGCACATTGACCTACTTTCGTGATGGATACACATTGTCCCCCAGAAATTTCATAAGAACAGATTGTATAGACAAACACATAATAAACACTGACACTGAAATGACAGACATAGCAAAAGGCTATGTCCGACATCATCACAAAAGGCCGAGAAAACAGAGGAATCTTTCAGTGGCACAGATATCAGGGACCAGGACAAAGATGGAAACAATTAGGTTGCATTAATTGTATTTGTATTGTTGCAATGGGAGAGACTTTCCTTGCTGCACTAATGAGCTTTGCTATAATGAAATTCTTCGTTCATCTCACTTATTCATTCATTAGAATAAGGTTTATTTTTTTCCCGTTACAGAGTAAATATGCAATAAGATCAAATAAATTTTGATGATTGCCAACAGATGGTGAGGGGATCTTTTGCTTTTTGGTTCTTTCCGGCTGTTCTTTCTATTTAATTACCTTCCCCTCACTTCCTAATCCCTTCCATGTAATTCTACACCAAGATTGGGTCTAAGAGTCTCTATTAATTTTCTGCAACCTCCACAGCTTTCTGATAAGATATTCTTTCTTTGTAGCTGAGTTGCTAATGGCTCCAAACAGCCTAGTTTCTGCAGAAGCTTTCAATCCTACTTGAACCACGTCTTTGCTCAATTTATTAATTCAGTTTAATGCCGATAATTTAAAACGCACTCTTACAATTTAATCTTCATTGCACATCTGACACAATGGCTCAGCCACTAGTAATTTTGCATAATCAAGGAGGAATTTTAACTGACCTCATTTAAATCCTTCTMGTATGAGGCATTTATTCTTTCCCATCATGGAACCGGACCTACTAGAGTGACATTTGTATTTCAGTAAGAAATGTCCACTTATGTGAATGCATCTATGCACCCTTTATGAATGGGAGAGAAGGTACTGGGGTGATGTGTGTCTTAATGGTATTTCAGGGAGGCACCTAAACAGTAGGGATTTATGGAAGCCTAGAAAGTCCCCCTGAAGCAATTCTTTATAGACGCCACAGGTCTATTTACATAATCCACACCTAGACAGAATTTTTTTAACCTTAACAAGAGCAAGTTAATGTTCAGTTCCATGTACGGAGATTTTCCTGTTTCCTGTTCAGTTTTCTTTAAAGTTCTGTTTTGCTAAGGTAGAATAATGTCATCCTGTGGACTGAAACATCCTTGACCACAGATGTATTCTTATACTTTATTGAGCAGTAAAATTTTAACTACATCATTTGTCTTTTGATGGAGAATTGGTCTACTAAAAACTATGTATTAAGCATTTATAATAAAGAAAAGCTTAATGTTAAAGATACCAATTTTTTGTGAATGCCATTTAAAAATAATCATTTTTCTTTATAATGAAAGTAATATATATTCATTTAATACTTCTGAAGGCTACCGAAAGATAAAAGAACTCATTGTCTGGCAGTATCTATTGTGTCATTAGTGATGATGGATATAAATGTTTTTGTACATATGCTTTCTTGGTTTTTATGCATATCTGCATCCAACATAATGTTTGAACTTATGTCGCATATAATGAGGTATACAGATAATCACTACACACCATTTGCACATGTGCTGTGTATAAGAGATTATTTAAACACATTTTTAAATGTAAGTAAAAGTAGAACTTTTATTTTAAATTTCTTTCTTTATTTACCTATGAATGTATGCTCTGGAATAAGAAGAGATGGTCATTAAAATTTAGTATTTTTCAATCAATTCCACTTTATGTATCTGTCATATTATGTGTATTTTTGTTTCAGTGACTATTATTTTGATAGAATATATATTCTATCTATACCNAACACGAAGGAAGGACAAGTGGTGATCTTATGTCAACCGGTTGGGGCTTGTCTTTGGATGGAAGCAAATGCAAGAAAACGTAAAACACACACACACACACACACACACACACACACACACACACACACACACACAATCTTTATTTCAGATCGTTTGCCGCTGTTCAGATGGTTACATGGGTAGTGATCACAGCTCAGAGTGTATTTTTCTAATTCTTTTTTGAGAGCTGGGGCTCTCTTGTTGTGTCTCTCAGCTTTGAGCTGCAAAGTCATGGCACCTCCCAAAGTTAGGAGCCGTCTGTGCTTCCTGTGGTGTTTATGTGGACGCGCACGGCTTGCCTTCAGATGTAGCATGTTCTGGACAGCTGTGCTAGCCCTCTGTGGTGGAGGATACTCTGGACAAGCCATGCTGCCCTTCAGCTGGGAGCTGCCCTGGACCAAGCAGKGGAGAGAAAGCTGGAGTCACACTCCTTTGTGCCAAGACCTTCTTACCGGCACGGTTAGCAAAACACTTTAGAACAATCCAAGATTTGCCACTTACCAACATGTAGGGTGTGAAATACAACGTGTTAGAAGTATAAACACTTTTAAGCCTTTGGACCTTTATTGGTAAGTTCCTTTCCAAAAAATTTGAAGCAATTTATACTTTAATTGTATATGAAAGCACCTTTGGCCTAAATTCTTGTCAGAACTATTCTCTTTTTTAAAGAAGCATAGCCATGTGATCGTTGCTCTCTGTGCTTTCTGTCCTTTCCTCTCTCCCTCCCCTCCTGCCCTTCCCTCTTCCCCTTTCATTTCTCTGTTTTCCCTTATATCCTTCTCTTCTGTTTTCTTTTCATCTTCTTTTTGAGACGATGTCTTTAATTTAGCCATGGCTGACCTTGAACTTGGCATGCTCCTGCCTCGGTGTACAAGGTGCTGGAATGACAAGCATCCCTTGATCTCCCGGTTTGTCCTCTTACTTACTGAAGCAGTGGCACCTTTCTTGTTTCGCATTTCAGCATCCCGCTTCCCCGTGCTGTGCCRTATTCTTTGGACCTGCCGACTGCCAGACTTCTTAAAATGTCCATCTAAGACCTGTTTGTACTTTGAGATTTAATGAGAAGACAGAATGTTCACATTTGTGAAGACAAATATGTTTGTTTTGTTTTGTTTTTTCAGAAGAGACAGGAATTGGGAAGAATGGGAGAAGGGCACATGGGTGTTCACATTTCACATATCTGGATCTGGTGCTGTTTCTCTTTCATCTAGAACACAGTGAGTGACTTCGGTACTCTAGCTGGTACTTGTGCCGTTGCTTTCATAGCTTCATCTCCTTAAAGATTTCCATACTATGGCATCCGTTGGCCAGACAGCCATGTTTAGTAACCTGTGGATCTTTAGGAAGGGATGTCTAACTAAAAAGACACCAATCTAGAGGCTGCTGGGGCTGTGTGAAATGGGACCGAATCCAAATTAGAAGAGGGATACAATTTTATAATTGCACATTTTAAAGAACAGATACACAGGAGGCAGATGAGCCGGATAAAAGATAGAGCTTGTGGAAGAAAGGGCTGAAAGCCACAAGTTCCTGTGTCACATTGTGTGCCCGAAGGAGAGAGCTGATCACAGCAGGATGTCCTGTGCACAGTTCCCTATGGCTTGGACTCCCCCAAGTGGGTCTGCGTTATCTGCCATTCAATAAAACAGATGGAGCCAACAAAAGTTGGCTATGGGTTTGAATATCAGTTAATGTAACTGAACATAGCACTGTATGGTCATTTTCATGGCTACATCTCTCACTTAAGGATAGCTCAACATAAAATTATCCAAGCTCACTAATGTCTGCGGTATTTGTCAGGCGGAGAAGAGAAATCAAGCCATCTCCATAGGCACACAGTTGAGGCACACTTTTCTAAATAGCGTGGTGACTGCAGATTGTCAGATCGATGGTGCCCAGGGAGTTGCTAGGCAACTTGAAAGACAGGAATACAGAGTGGAAGAGGCTTCATTCTGAGATGAATTATTTGAAATGTTTGTAAAAAAAAAGAAAAAAAAACGTGAAGGGCCTGAACATTTTCTAGGTTTCTAACACTAAGATATTAACCTGCCACAGTTTAATAAATGCTGACATGGACATGTGACTCCTGGGGTCACAGAGATGAAGGACTTTATTTCAAGAAGGCAAGCAATGCGAGCTTTCTGCTTGCTTTAGGGTTCTTTGCCCCCATGTCCCGTGGGGACCATGTTGAGTAACCCAAGCGGTCGTGTCACAGTTGAGTAACACCTCATCTCGAAGCTGAGTCTTTTACAATGTGCTCTGAGCCAACCTGTCTGATGTGTCCTGGAGAGAGACATTATCTTTGATATACTGGACAGTCACGAGCTCCTTGCTCTGGAGACAAACACTATCTCTGTCTTCCAAGGCTGTTTGCTATCATTATATAAACATCCTTGAGCAGATAGCGAGGGACAAAAGTCGACAGTGTCTCCCTGGCTTGCAGTAAATGAACAAATGACAAATATCCATTATCCCCCCCACCCCCACCCCAAAAATGCTCCTTCCCTGGGTGCTTTATCACTGCAAACATTTCAAAGGTCGGTTCTTGTTTCTGCTTGCTTAAATATTTCCTTGTAGTCGATATTCTGTTTATATTAAAATACTTTGGTTTTATTCCACATCAAGAAACTTTTTCTCACTTACGCACGAAGGGAAGTGAGAGGATTCCGATTGCTCCACTACTCTCTACTGTTCTCTCCTCCCAGGCTTAAATTTTCCCAGGGGAGAAGCCGGGTGCTCCAGCCTAGCTAACCTTTCTCCTTCATTTACCCTTATACCTAGAAGACACGGGTTGGTCACCAACACACAGCCCTAGTAACTTTTGTCTGTTTCCACTGGAGGGCTGGTTTCTTGGGAACTTGGTGGCCTTCCCAATGGCTCTCTATTATATCAGGATTCATTTTGATTCATATTTCATTGCTCAGACCAAAATAAGATGCTTGTTTTGAGTTTTGTTTCATTTCATTTCCTAAAATCAATTACACTCTGACTTGATTTGTTTTTCATTTCCCTGTCTATCTCGTGCTGTGCTTTTTCCTGATTTTTGGAGTCATGTTGTGAATGGGTGTCAGCCATTTCGGGAGTTTTGGGTGAATTGAAGCGCCCCCTGGAGATGGGAGGGAGGTAGGAGTTGTGGCTTTCCCTGAAGGTCTGGTGTGGGGCAAGGAGAAGATAGGGAAGATTTTGTTAACTCCAAGTAGCTATTAGCTAACCACGTGGCTTCAAGACCATTACTTGAGTAATAAAAATGTTACTTCTACCTATTTGATTTGATTAGCACATCCTTGGATGTAAATTTCAGTAACTCTATTTAATATGCCACGGTAGCCATTTCTAAAGCCGTGAGTTTTCCTAATTGGGAGAGTCCCAAGATGACTTAATCAACCCTGGAGTGAGGACTAATGTTACCTTATCGTTCACACGCACGAACATACATGAGACTTCCCCCAAGAAGGGCCCTGAAAGTAAATTAGCAGACAGACAATGTAATAAGCTAAAATTTGGGCACTTAGTCATGCACTCATGCTAATTTTCACACTCCTTGGTAATTAACATTCCTCCTGACTGGATTAATTGGGTTTGCAATAAGTAATCACATTTGTAATACTGCAACTGTTCCAAAATTAATCGCTCACATGTTCAATGAGCTGTTACATGTTCTCTTTTAAAGCCGCTTAGAGCATCCACAACCGGAGAGCTACTGTCCTCAACACTGTGTGGAGAGTGGCACAGGATCATCTTAGAATGTGGCACGACAGTATGCCCAGGTTTTCAGAGTGCATGAGAATTACTTTGCTACTCTGATTGACAATGTGGGTATCCTGGGCTCACTCCAGAAACTCTGGTTTGAACAGTATTTGGTAGGGTCTGGGAAAGCCTTGCAGAATRCTACATACTGCGGGGGAGAAGGCATGTATACAAACATCCAACTTAGCCAGTGAGATGAAGGAGGCTTTCAGAGTCCTGTGGCTTTAGACTAATTCTGCTAAGATAGCTTGCAAATTATAATTTACAAGGGGCCTTTCAAAAACAATATTTTGGACCAGTTCCATCATAATATCTGTGATATGGGGCAGCTAAACCATTTGCACTTTTTTTTTCTAGCTTGAAAAAGAAGCTAGAGGTTTTTTTTTTTTTTTTTTTTTTTTTTTACCATCCCCAAATCAATCTGTTTTATTGAATTAGTCTCAAGTTACGAATTCCTCACAAAGGTGAGAATGAAGAAAGGTCTGGTAACCCTGCGAATCTTACAAAATACACTGTTTGATTTGTGTGTTGGTGAGAAAACACACCTTTTGGGCATCAATTTGCCTTTCTCTCTTCAAAGCTTCAAAGGATTTAGTGGAGTTAGCAGCGTTTGTGATAGACAGCCCTCTCCTGTAGAGGCAGGAAAATTGAGGTTCTTTCTTGTAATTTATAGTGTTCGAGTGATTGTTCTTGTGATAGCTTAGCTGAAGGAAAAATCTTAGAAAATGTGTGGACCTTAAATTTTTAATATATTACCTTGAGCAGTAACTGAGAGTAAATATTCATTGCAAGCAATCTGGAAAAACTTGTAAAAGGAAAAAAATTCTAGACATTGTATCTTAAGCAATTCCTTCTTCTTCTTCTTCTTCTTCTTCTTCTTCTTCTTCTTCTTCTTCTTCTTCTTCTTCTTTGTCTTCTTTGAAGATTCATTTGATTAGGAACAAATCTTATGGTGATGAGCAAAATAGTAAATGGAAATTTTAATTTAGTTACATTGATAACAGTTAAGAAATTATTCCAGACCTCTGTATTATAAGGGAAAGTAGATCTATAATCAGTGATAGAAAAACCATGATGGAAACAATTATAATCAAGTCATCTATGTTTCCTTGAAGTGGATACATTATAACATCACTCATATAGCTGTGCAAAGCACCAGCTATAATAGGTGATTTAATGATGTTTAAAGCCCTTGAGTAAATTCATATAAGCCAAGAGAGTCCCCTGAGGGCAGGAATTTAATAATTATGATCATTTCTTGGGCTGATAATACTTGAGTTAGTATTTCCACTGCCAGAGTTTTTAGAAAAATCAAATTGAAAAACTCAAGTGTCAGTCGTTCAGACGTGTGAGTTACAGTGCAYTGTGCGGAAGAAGACGTCCCCAGTCAGCACAAAGGCCGGGTCTAAGTTCCGGAGTCTTCATTTCAAAACTGCCTGTGTCTAACGGTACATGTCAGCAACCCCCAGTTTACAGCAAGTCTTTATTTCTACCGGCGATTTTACTTTACAATTTTTTTTTTTAATTGTGAAGATGGGAAGGTTAGTATAAATTTATATATTGAACATTTGAAACTGTTAATAAAATCCAGGTATGTTTTTTTATTAGGTAGAGGAATAGAACTCAACAGACTTGGGAGGGTTTTCGGATTAGCAGGCCTCGCTATAGTAGGAGAAATTGATGTGGAGTTGAAATCCAGATTCGTTATCATTTAATCTCAGTATGTCTTGGGWGGATRGTACCCACAGTAGGCGACTGTTCGTTTTGATGGTGGAGATTCGGCTCTTTCAGGGCGGAGAACACAGGTGGTCCTGATGGTTGTCTAGTCTTTACCAACCTTACAGAGCAGTTCTGTGGTGCTCTGTCTTATCCTCACAACTCACCTGCTATCTCTGAGCACACCGGATTTTAAAGGTGGAGATCATGAAAAGGATAAAAATGCAGATGGCTCCAAGTCCGAAGCCGTCGGTTTTGTCTTGCTTTGTTTTCTCCCACCCCTCCCACCCCCTGCCCAAAGTTCTCTTGTCTCTCTTCAAAAATAGCCTTTCCAACTTACCCTCCCTCCCATCTCCAGTTCCTTCCCCTTATTTGAATCCTCGGAGTTTGGTTGCTTACTCCAACTCACCACAATTTGGGACAACTTCTGCAGAATCTGGGTCTCTACACCCAGATGGTTGTTGTCCGTGGGACTTAACATTTGCCGCTTTTCGACTGCTAATCAATTCCGTGGGAGATTAGCGATTGATAGAGAAGGCTACCAAAGGAGGAAGTAGGCAAGAGTTGGGGGCGGGGAGTGAGTGCATGGAAGTAGACCAGAAAGGAACTGGACAAGGGAGTACATCTGGGCCAGGTAAGGAAGAGGAAAGCTTTTGTTTCTCTTGTAGGAACTGTGTTTCCATTCAAATGGTCTGCATTGGGGGTATTCTACGATCCAGCCAGCAGGGGGAGCAGTGGACCTGGAGTGCCGTCCTGTGGGTAAAGTCCATCGACTCAGTGTCTTTCTTTGTCGGGATCTTATCTTGCCTCTCCGTCAACACATTCCATTCTAAAAAGATTGCTTCTGTTTTCTTCTTACCTTTTAATGGTTAATAGAGGTGCTGGTTAAACCCTACACTCAAAAAAAAAAAAAAAAAAAAAAACAAAACAACCCTCACTTCAATGATAAAACCCATTGTGCATTGATACATTTATTTTAATACCAGTTGATTGTTAGTTTGTCATTTCTAGATTCCAGCAGGATCATTAATTCTGGCCCCAACTGTCTCTATAGCTTGGACTTAGAATAAAATAGTTTTGCTTATGAGAATTCAGTTGAGGAGACTAGGTTATAAGACATTTGAAAGTTTGGGGGAAGCAATTATTGTCTTTTTAAAAACAGGATCTTGCTATGTAGCATAGGATGCTCTTGGTGCCCTGTTCCCCCACCATTTTCTCGTTTTTAGAGGGTTAGTCAAGTACTACCAGCATGGTTCTGAAAATCTTGGAGTCTTTTGTAGATTAAATGTTTGTTTACAGTTAAATAACTAACAACCTCTTACTTTATCTAAAGGGGTATATCAATGATTGACCATTGTTTACTTCGTGTGCTCTTCTTTATAGAGGTTCTAGGGATAGGTTCATTTTGATGTGACCGAGTCCAAAGCTGGTTTCATTAAGCCAGTCTGGGAACAACACAAAGGTCTCGCGCCAGGGAAGTGGAAGGATGGAAGAGATATATCTACTTATTTGGACGATGCTGGTTGATTGCCTCAGATCACGTTCTACGTGAGACATTGTAAGATAGCAATGCTAATTAAATTTAAAATTCAAGACTCTCCTTAAATCGGAGAGCCAGGAAATGAAAAAGCTATTGTGAGTGACTAGAAGAGAAGGGGGGGGGGTCACTTTACACGGTCCCTCTGCGCATGCCTACTGGGCTACCCAGGGTTCTGTGAATTGGTAAAGAAGTATGCAAAAGCCAGAATGTAAACTCTACCTTCCTCCAACTTCAGAGGTTTTCCCAAGGCCTCCAGGCTAGTAAACCCATGTTCCTGACCACAAAGTGCTTGCTCATTTTCTTGAGCTGCAGGGATTAAGTCAGTCTTTATGGGCTAAGACAGTACCACTGCTGCAGTTACTGGCGCCCCCTAACGGTACCGAGCTGTTGAATCCTGGGCCAGTTCAGCTAACCGGTTAAGAGGGCCAGGGAACAGAGCTAGCAAGTCAGCGTTAGCTTTTGCCTATTGGTACTGTAATACTAATAGAGGGTTCTGGAGTCGTTTAGATATATCTCTGTACAAAGAAGATGTACAATTAGGTAATTAAATGGGAGTTCTAAGGCTAGCTTAATGAGACGTGCCAACCACTTTCTTCCAAATTTTCCCTAGTTACACTGTCAAGGGGGAAAAAAAACCCTTTATCTAGGTCAGTGGTTCTCAACCTGCAGATGGCTACCCTTTGTGGAGGTTAAACAATTTTATGGTTTGGGGTCACCACACGGTGAGGAACTTTATAAAAGGGTCAAAGCATTAGGAAGGCTAAGAACCACTGATCTGGATGGATCGTTGTTCTGACACAGAATGACATTCCAATTTTTCTTATCTATCATCCAATTTCTGAGCTTCCTTGTCGATGATATTAGGGAGAATAGCATTTTAAAAACGTTTTTGTTTTTGTTTTTGTTTTTTGGTATGAAAGACAATGAATGCACCTAGCATTGCTTAGGTATCTACTCTTAGCATGTATGTTAACTATGTTGATTTAGAATTTTGAATGACTTAATTAATGTCCCCTTCCGTGATCCTTCTCTCAAGTGCCACTTTCTTCTCTTTCACATTCAAGGTGGAAGTGGCTAAGCCTACATTTGGCAAAGGGTCAGAGAAAGTCCTGTGAAGAATCCATCAGAGCTGCGGATTAGCCTCGAAGAGATGATTGATTATGGGATGGTCAAATCTTCTGGACATATCTCTGCAGCCATTTTCTTAGCCCAGGCTCTAGGAAGAGTCACTATGGACCAACTGAGTTGGTAAGTACTGGATTGTTCTAATAAGTGGTTTCTAGACAGAAGCATATAGCCAGAGAGGGCTTGTAGGAGGAGTGAAATCTGCAAAAGAGGCTGGTTGGCCAAATATCACTGTTTTGTATGAGACTGAGATTAGTCTTCCCAGAGACCCTCTGATTATGTCCTGATATCCTTACTTGGAACTTTGACCGAAACACTATTCATGCATAGGATTATGTATGAATATTATTCTGTCTTAGCAAGTGAGCTGTATAAACTTTAAGGGCACTGCTCTCAGATGAGGTGTAGCTAGATTTGGGCATCATTCCTAGTATTGCTCAGGGGAACTGGTACATGCTAGAGACGAGGAAGAAACTGAGTGGGGTGGCAGACATCTCATTCTTAGAGGTGATCACTCTTTCATCAAGATTATGACTAATTTCTTTTGAAATAATTTGTAAATGATATGGGTCATAAAACTATATTATAGCAAATTTGGAAAATGTAGGACATGATTGTCCTTCGAGCACCCACTCTTGGCATTTTTACAAGTATATTTAATAAACTTATAAAGACAGACTTTTAAAAGCAGGTTTTCTTTTGTTTGGCCATCCTCATAATGGATATTAGGGTACCAAAACTTCATTTTTTTTATTCTATTAGCATCTCGAATATAACACATTTTCTTATTGTTAGCTATTAAATGTTATTTGTTTCCTTTTTATGTAGTGATGCATTGGCAACAGAGTGGTTAGTAGGACTGTTAGATTGGAAATCTGTTGGCAGAAGAGGCTCAGATGTAACTATTCTAATGCATATTTGGGGCACAGCTGGTACTCATGAAATCCTGGTTCTCTTCCTCATATCACTGTTCAAAAGCCATACTTACATTCAACCCAGAGACTTCTAACAATTTTATCACATGCCTTTGCCCTTGCTATTCCGATGATTAATTTGAGGGAGCCATAGGATTTCGATGACAGGGTTTTAATTTTCTTTGTATTGTGTGATTGGGTGTATAGACTCATGCCTGTCAGACATGGAATGTTAGAGATATCAAGGGCGTACAGAGACTTGAGATACCTACTTGGTCCAGGAATCAGAACTGCACAGGTAGTACAAACACCAACTCTGTAGGGGATCTGGACTTGGGGGATGATGACTGTGTAGTTGTATCTTAGCAAGGATCCCAGTACTCAGACTCCAGTGGGAGGACAGTCTCAACTTGATATTACCATTTGGTTAGTAGACCTTGCTAACTTTTTAGAGTTAATGTTAAAATTTTCCTCATGTTCGGTCTTCTGCTTTTAAACTAATTGAATCTTGGGATGATTTATAACAGGAGGCAAATATTACAATAACAATTACGTTCTGCAACAGGGAATAAGTTCTAAATGAATCTTAACATTTTACTTGACACATTACTATGTTTAAGTGTGTTAAAGATGTCATTGAAAGGTGCAGGGGAGGCAAATGAACTTGATTTGGCAGGTGGGTGTTCTTGGTACTATTATCCACAACTGTCTGTGCTGATTGACAGCACACACATTACTTCTTAACAGGCATTGTACTCAGTTGCAGCATATTTAAGTGTGTGGCATTTCCACTGACTATTTGAAACTGTTTTAGTTAATAATATTAATTGTGCATAGACCAACCTTCAGCCATAGTTACAAAGTGCTTGATGGATAAGTTTCTATGGACCTTTGCCTATGGAAAACAGAGATCAACAGCATCATGTTGCTTAGGTGCCAGGTATTCTGAGGAGCCACAGATGCATCACAGTGCAGAACAGAATTCCTCCCTGTGTTATCAGGTTGGAAGCAGAAATCGAGGTACAGAGGCTAAAGGTCACTTAGCTCCAAGGAACATGGCAGAAACTGGAGCTTAGTTTCTTCCTGAGTCCTTCCTTGTTCTGAGCTCTTTCTATCTTTTTTTTTTTAAAAAAATATAATTTCTTTCCAATGAGGTTCACTTGTTCTAATGGCTGGTAGAGATCTAGATTCACATGGCAAAGAGCATCGAAGCAAGGAAATTTTACTCAATATTTTCTTTTGGAAAACCAAACATGCTTTATTTTATTTTTCACAATTTATTTAAACATCTCACATATACAAAATAGGTACAATTCAATTTTTCTGCTTGTCCAAGAAACAAGACCTCTTTGGAACCATGGGGAGGAAGGAAACTGAGGCTGGCAAAGAATGAATGCTGAATCTGAAGGAGAAAGAATCTGGGGCACCCCTTGAGTTGGGGATAAGACGAGAAAGAGGACCGCTAAGTCAAATTAAAAATCCCATGCAATGCACGTCAATGTGGAGGATGGTTTCTTCTGTAATTCTTCCAGCACCGTCCATATTCTTCAAGTATCTGAAATACTACTAATTAGCACCTTTGTGTCGCAAGCAAAACAAAACAAGTACCTCAGTTCATGTCTGTCTGGGTCAACTCCCACTGGGGTGGTCTACACTCACAGGAAAAGTGTCTTGAGGTAGTTCAAACCTTTGGAAGTTTGGGTCTTAAACTTCCCTCTGTGGAAGATAGTCAGAAGCCACAAGTGGTGCGAATGTTCATGGGTTTCTTTTTATTTTATTTTTCAATTTTTATTTGGGTTTTCTTACAAAGGTTGACAA
>BDUI01002529.1:42777-53554 GCA_002335545.1 Apodemus speciosus | reverse complement strand
CTATGTCTATGTCTATGTCTATGTCTATGTCTATGCCTATGCCTATGCCTATGCCTATGCCTATGTCTATGTCTATGTCTATGTATATTTTTACTAAGTATATAAATACTACTTGCACTGTCTACATAAAGTTATTTGTATATATAATTCAGGACTGACCACTTGGAATCAGATAATTAATTGGCAGGCTCTTTCCTGGGAAAGATTAATTCTCCCACTCTCAGTGTTCTTTAGTTTTCTCTAGTCCCTTGTCTAGGGTGGGGCCCCTTGAGATTTCTGCGCCCATGTGAGCATGTCTATAGATGGTTTTCTGGTTTGGGTCTTATTTAGGCAGCTAAATGGATGAGGTTCCATGGGAGACATAGAGGCAAAGCCAACAGATGGGAAGGGCCGTAGGGAGTGAAGGGGGGGCATGATGCAATGATATTTTAATTTCAGAAATGTAAAGATTAAAATTACGTGACCAGCACCATGCACTGTGTGCAGTTGGATGTCTGTGGCATACAGCCTCTCCGATTTATCTTGCCCATTTCATGGAGCAGTAATTTGTTGGTTTGTTTTCACTGCTAAAAATAACCAGAATTTTTGATAACATACATCGGCTTATGCATATGTTCTTTTTGAATAAGAAACTGGGGCAATTTCTAGTTTGGAACAATTAGAAATATTGCATCTAAAATACATTGTTTTTAAACATTTATTTTTAGGTTCTGTGTATGGGTGTCTTGCCTGCATTTAATCTGTGCACGTGTGTGACTGATGTCTGTGATGGCCAGAACGGTCAGTCAGATCCCCAGAGACTGGAGTGGTTGTGAGTTACCTTGTAAGTGTTGGGAACTGAACCCAGGTCCTACGGAAGAACAGTGTTCTAACCACTGAGTCATTGCTCTGCCCCCTAGAACACACTTTGCGTGTGTAAAACGATACATAGCTTTTATGCTGATGAGGTTGGGCACTGGGGCTATCGCCCAGGCAGTTGCTTTCTGGCTACAGATTAGGAACTCACTCTTTGAAGCCTATTCCTGGCTGGGCAGTTATTCCCTGGCATTGCCCCTTACCCACTCTATCGCCTTTTCCCTTGCACTTGAGGTCTATCATCCATCTGGAATTGATTTTAGGGTTCAGTTTGAGGCACGGATCAAGGTTAATTTTATTCATATATAGAAATTCAATTATTCTAGTACCATTTATTGAGCAGCCCATTTCTTCTCACACTAAATCCAATAAAATGCGTGTTGTAAATGAGTGGTTGCATCAGGGTGGCTCTGTTTCTAGGCTTATGCTGTCCCTCCGTTCCTATTGATGATCCTTATACCAACAGTTACTGTGTCTCAATTACTACAGCTTTCAGTACAGCTTGTTACGTGATGATGTAACTTCCCTTCTCCAATGCTGATACCTTCCTTTTACACTCATCTCATCTCCACAGCAGTCAATGGGTTTTTTATTGTAATTATATTGAAGCTATAAAACAATTTGAGGGAGACTTACATCCTTATGATACTGAGGTTTTCAGCTCGTGAATGTGAGTGTTCCTCCGTTCAATTTTCAATTTCTCTCAGGAGTATTTTATAGAATATGCAGGGTTTTGTCCCTGATTCATTTGGTTCCCCCTGCCCATATCAGGCAGTTTTCATATTACTATAAATGGCATTTTAGGGTACATTTGTTATATGCAATATTATAAATGGCATTTAGGCTACAGTGTGTTACTAACATATAGGAATGTGATTTCATATGTTTTATTTATAACAGCTTTCCTAGATTAGCTTAATACTTCTTGTCATATTTTTTTTTAAATTTGGAGTTAGTATTGAATTTCTGAGTTTAGTGATATAAACTATTCATTCTATATTTTTTATAGCATGGTAAATGATAGTTTTGGCTGTGTTTGGTCATGACAAACTATTCTTTTGAAATATCACTAGGATATATAGTGCTGAGTTTAAACTTTGGAGTTCACAGTTTGTGTTCACGACAGATACTGCTTTTCCTTGTATTGTTTTTGTCAAAATTTTGTATAAATATTATAAATATTATATATGGAGCTATGGCCCAGAAGCTATCAGTGTATAATTATTCCCAGAGGACACAAATTCTGTTCCCAGCACCTAAGCTGTGTGACCCACAACCCTCTGTCAAGGTAGCTCCAGAAGATTCAGCGCCTCCTTGTGGTCCTGTGGGTACTGCACCTATATGTACATACCTGGACATGGTCTTGCATGCACATAAAATGAAAAATAGAATAAACCTTTTAAAATGCCCTCCTATAATGAGCATGGAAGGATTTCCCCCCTGTTTTTATTCTTCATAAGCCTTCTATAAGACCAGTGATATCAAGAGGTTATATTAAGGAATGTATATATATACAATTACACATATGCATGCAATGATGATTCAGGAAAGAAAGAGACCATGAGAGCAGGGGGGAGAGCAAAGGGGAGAATTTGGATGGATTTGAAAAATAAACAACAACCAAAACAAACAAATAAAACAAACAAATGAATAAAAACTGAAAGATCAATGACTGGGTTGGGTTACACCTGCCTGGCGTAGATAAGATCACGAGTTCCAAATAAACATTGGAAAAGTACTTCTCTCAATTTTATAAGGAAATGTTAATAAAACACAAAACATCTGGGTTTATTTTTATACCGAGCATTTTTTTTCCTTAATTGGTGCAAAAAGATGTGGCTGAGAAAAAAATACCACTGAAAAATTTTTAAAAGGAAAGGCTAATGTGAAAGACCGCAGTCTGCTTACTTTTGTACATGTTGAGGGAGGAGAATAAAAACCTGCCTTCTGTCCTAGAGTCGTTGCGTAGTTGCCAAGGCAGGAGCAAACGTGGGGTAAGGTCTCTTCCGTGGGTTATACCCATTGGATGCTTGAGAAATTTGCTGAGTTTTCCAGGGTCAAAGCTGGTCTCAAGTTGGCCAAGGCTGGTGGCATAGAATCACAGCTCAGGGATGATAAAGCTTTAAGCTGGAGGTCTAGTAGCTTATAGGTAGCATATAAGTCGTTGGACATAGGAAACCCATTACTGCCTTCCCCCCTGCTGCCCTTTCAATGCCTCCTATTGCAAAGGGCAACAGTTCCAACAGAATGTCACAAAGTTACAGGCAAAGCTCACAAAGACCCTTTTGCTGATGGAGTGAACTGTGTAATGAGATGAAAATTTTAGGCAAATCAAGGACTCTTCGGAGGGGCTAGCTCTTATATCAGCTTTGTGGAATTTTTCAAGGGTTTATTCCTTTCGTCTAAATTTACAAATTCAGAATCTAAATTTGTTTATGGTGACTTATTATCTTTTAAAATGTTGTCAACACATTTAGAACGTATTGTCAACAAAACTGTACTGCCACAAAGCGTTACAGAATACATACTCCAGATCACCCTTTTCTTGATTAAACTTGCAGAGTTGTTTCATTTACAGAATAACGTTGCTCCCTCAGTTTTCTCCAAATGATTCTTTTTCTATTTCAAAAAATTCTGACTTTAACTTCTCCCACCAGCCATCTGTCCACTGCCTTGGTTTATAGTTCCATCACTGTCCACTCAATGTGTTATTACATGTTGTGGGATTTCAAGATTTTCTTTCTTTCTAAGTTTTATATTGCATGGAGCATACATCCCAGGAAAACACCTTAACTTGCAGTAACATGTTTTTGATTGTGTATCTGGGATTGTTTTCTTCTGCCCTAAGTTATTTTTTTCCAGTTACATTGCTTAAAAATACCTCTATTATTAGCCTTTCTATATTTTTATATAGTATTTCATCTAGTCACCCATACCATGCATTTCTATTACATTTACCTCTCTCATTCACCCTCCCCAGTTTCTCCTGAACCCCTCTCCATATACCACCCCCAATTTCCTGTTGTCTTTTTCTTTATCTTAACTCACTGAGTTCAACCAGTGCTGCCCGTATATGCATGGATGTGGGGCCACTTCCTGGAGCATGGTTAACGGACCAGGGGCCACATCCTTAAAGAAAGGCGACTCTCCTTCTTGGTACCAATCATCACATGTCATCTGCTTCTCATCAAAAGTGGGGGCTCATGTGCCCTTCCCTCACCGATGCTGGAATGCTGATTGACTCAGTCTTGTGAAGGTCCTATGCAGGCAGCTAGAGCTGGTATGAGTTCGCGAGTCTCATAGTGTGTCTTGTCTGGGGAGCTCTTTTCTTACGGTGTTTCTTCCCTCCTTCTCTATGATGCTTCCTGGGTCCTGGGGACAGAGGGTGTAATATAATGACCCATGTATAGCTGGGCACCCCACAGACAAGCCTTTTATTTTGAAAGCTATTTTTCTAGGTTGGTAAATTGTTTTAGTGCTTAAAGATGTCTTCCTATTGTCTTTTATCTCCATAGTTTCAGTTGAAAAGTCAGCTATAATTCTACCATTGCCTCTCTGAGAGCCACATGTCCATCTTCTCTGCCTATAAGATGCCCTTTTCAATCTTAGTGAATTTCTTTAACTGTATGTATTTTAGTTGGAATTTGGATAGTTTCAGTAACTTATCTGCTCCACTTTTTGATGTCCCATTGCTATTTTATCCCTCCTAAGTGAAAGGGTCAGCTCAGGAACTCTGGAAAGGTCATGGAGCACTTGCCCCTTCAAGAAGGGAGAGGCTAAATTATATTCCTCAGATCACAGAGAGGTCCCTGCCACTACGGAAGGCCCAGAGTCCATTGGCCACCTACTTCATTCCCTAACAACCAATTAGTTTAAAGGTAACACTGTTCTGCCAATCACATTGTGCCTAATGGTGGCCGCCCTGAGGACTGTATACAGTCCACATGGCATGATCATTCTCTCCCCATGTGCAGGGCGGCCCCAGCATGCTGGATTAAATAAAATTCCTCTTGCTTTTTGCATCGATTCCAATCTCCACGTTGTTCACTCAGGAGGTCTCTCCAGTAAATTAAGGCTCCCCGAGTGTTACATAAGGAAACACAGTATTAAATATTCTCTATGAATTTATATCCATCTCACTGATCTTTGCTTCTGCTGTATCTAATCTTCATATACATCCAACTATTGGGTTCTTTCTTCTGGTGAATAATCATTAAAGTTTTTGTTTTCTAATTATGTATACATTTTTCCTTTCTTTTATTAATTATATTACTTTTAGTTGTTTAAAAATAACAAGATCATTTATCTTTGAGTTTATCTTCAAACTTTTAAAAGTTTGTTTTTGCTCATTTGATACTCTCATTTTGCTCATTATATATTCTGGTATGCTTAAGACAAGTGACCTAAAACATAGACATGAATGAAAAATTGTAGATTCTATGGATGATGTCTCCTCATAGAGAATATTTAATCTTGTTGTGACAGAGGATAGACCATGCAAATGATACCTCGAGCCGTGGTACTTGGGTTGCACACAGTGTGGGATTTGCAGTGCTGGCCTGTCTCAGGCTTGTCTTTGTTCTTGGAGCCTACTCCTCCAAGGATCTCAAGGGTGAGCCTTGTATGTTTATTAGGGATCCTCTGCTTGGCAGCCTATGCACTTCAATTTTTATATTCTTAGTATCATGAGACTCCTCCAGTGTCTGCTTTGGTTTTCAGTTTCTTAGCACAGCTGCTTTTCGCTTATTTTCTTGGCAACCTGCCTCACATGTGCAGCTAGAAGTTGGAAAACACCTCAAGGAAACATTTGTACAGAGAATACCCACTTTACATCTCTGCAGTTGGCTTTCCCTTCTGATCATGACTCCTTACGTCTTGGAGAACTTAGCCTTGCTACCAATTTTTGACTCCCCTGTAAGTGAGTCTATTATAAACTCTTGGCTGCTGATCTTTGTTTAATGTCTATGTTCCATGAACTATATTGGGAAAGGCCCTGAGGGGGAGGGTTGGCAACCAGTAGAGGACTCACTTTTATCTGTTTCCCTTCTTTCTGCATTCTGGCCTTTCAGGACTTGGGAATATTTCAAGGGTTCAAGGAAATCCTCAGGAAGGGTGTTTAAGCAGACTGCAGGAAACCAGGGCATGCAGGTGAAAGAGGCTGTGAGGATTAGAAGAAAACTTTCCAGAACCTCAGAAGTTACAGTCAGGAAGCTCAGATGGGGCCTTGGTGAACCTGCAAGTGTGCATGATGAAGAAGGAAACAGCCCTAAACAGCTAAACACCTTTGCTCCCAAAGAGTAGTAAACAGCCTTGAGGCAGCCCTATCTGAGTCTAATTTCCTACTCCAGCCTATTCTGCATTAAATAGCAAGTGGAAGATGCTGATGGGAGCAGGAAAAAGCAAGGCAGGACCCAACCCTGCCCCCACTCTGAGGGAGGCCTGCAACCTGTTTGTGTTGAGAGCAAATTGCAATGCCTTCAGTTAAGTGTGCTCTTGGAATTATGCGTGTTCTTCAGTCATTCCCTAAATGTTATAACCTTTTAGTTTGTGTGTATATCTATAGGGAGGGCTCAAGTGCCACAGTGTGAGTGGAGACATCAGAGGACACCTGTCACTAACTGACCTTCCACCTTTGTTGGGTCAGGGTCTATCTTACAGCTCATGTTGTTTACTTTGGGCTAGTTGGCCCTCACACTTCTGGTAGGTTCTCCCGCCTCTGCCTCCAATCCCTCTGAAAGAACGAGGGGTAACAGATGCAAGCTGCCATACCCCACCATCTTGTATTACTTTGCTTTGTATTCAGGAGACTGAACTCATGCTGACAAGTTTCACACAGCAAGCATTTTTACCCACAGAGCCGTTTTGCCAGCCTGACTTTACAGTCTTGTTTCTGATGAATAACCCTGTGTTGGTGGCCTCTGGGTTCTGGTTGGCTCTACCCATTGACTTCCAGAATGAAGTGTGAAGGGAAGACTGGGTTTAAAGTCTGGAAGCACTTTTCCCTGCAGAGCAGAATTGAGCCCAATATGTTGTTATCTTTATTTTCCTTCTGAATTCTAGAGTCTTCCATTCAGCCTCATTTCTAAGCATGAAATAAATATAGCACTGAAAAGGTGTTTGCCTCAATTGTTAAACGGGAAATTCCAGAATCCTCCTGTGGCCTTGCCTCTTATTAGGCAGGAAGGAGCTTTTTCCCCAAAGATGAGTTGACAGTGCCTCCTCTTCCCGGGGAGCCTCCCTGGAAGCTGCTCTCGGAAGTTCCAGCAGAAACATTCCCACCCACCTGGCTCACGCACAGACCGCGAACTAATTGGCCCCTCTTCCCAGAAGAGCAGGTTTTCTGTGGGAGCCACTTTTGTCTCTTTGCTTTGGACCTTTGGGCCTCAGGGGACCTTCTAGTAGTAGTGCCTGGAGAATGCTTTTAACACAACGAAAACAAAGAACAAAAGATCATCTACCCAGAAGGCACAATCCATCTTCAGTGTACATGGAAACCGTACTAGGGCCTAGAAGGAATTAATATACTGCTGCAGATGCTCTGACCGAAGAGATGACTCACTTGAGTATGGAAACTGCAGCATCCTGAAGCTGAGAAGAYGCACTATCTTCTATGGAAGCTGTCACACTCCCTAGACCTAGGCATCCATTCCAGAACTGCTGTAAATTTGCCTAGCTGGCAGGCTTGGCCCAAGACACAGAGGGCTCATGGAGTCAAAAGGGACACAGAGCTAGTAGCTTCTCCATGTGTGACCTTGGCTTCATCCCTATACCTCAGTGGGGTTTCCAAAGTTTTGTCCTGATTGGATCTACAGCATTTTGTAAGACTCCGGGGAGTCTTAACTTACTGGAGAGATCCCCTGAGTGTAGCACATGGAGATGGGAATTGATGCAAAAAGCAAGAGGATTTTTATTCAATCCAGCATGCTGGGGCCGCCCTGCACATGGGGGAGAGAATGACCACCCGTGTGGGCTGTGAGGGCCTTTTATACAGTTCTCAGGGCAGCCACCATTAGGCACAATGTGATTGGCAGAACAGTGTTACCTTAGAACTAATTGGTTGTTAGGGAATGAGGTAGGTGGCCAATGGGCTCTGGGCCTTCCCTAGCCGCAGGGACCTCCGTGTAGTCTGAGGAATGTAATTAGCCTCTCCCAAGAGGGAGGAGGAACACTTGCCCTTCTGGGAGGGGCAAGTGTTCCATGACCTTTCCAAAGTTTCTGAGTTGAAAATTTGAAAATTATCTGGCTTCTTTGCCTGGTGTTATGTTAGAATCTCAGAGAGAGCACAGTGGATAAGAAATCTGTCCTCTTCCTCCAGTGCTCCACTAAATCTCTCTTCTTTTCCCTCTCTCCCCCTCCCCTCTCTCCCTCCCCTTCCCCCTTCCTCTGTGTGTGTGTGCGTGTGTGCATTCGTGTGTGTGTGTGCGCGTGTGTGTGCATTCGTGTGTGCGCGTGCGCGCGTGTGTGTGCATTCGTGTGTGTGTGTGTGTGTGTGTGTGTGTGTGTGTGTCCGTGAGGGGGTGAGTACATTTTGAAGTCAGAGATAAATCTCAGGTGTTATTCTTGAGGTGCTCTGTGCCTCCTGTTTTCAAACAGTCTTTCACTGGGCTAGGCTATCTGGCCAGGGGCTCTAGTGATGCTCCTACCTCTGTCTCCCCAGCACTGGGATTACAAATGCACCTGATTTAAATCAATCAATCAGTCAATGAATCAATCATCATCATCATCATCAATCAATCAATTAATCAAGCAAGCAAGCAAACTTGTAGCTCCTGGAGCTTGATCTTGGGTCTTCTAGCTTACAAAGCAAGCACTTTGGTGAGGACTTTTCTACCCAAGGATATTTTTAGCGTCGGGGTAGAAAATGCCTTTCCATTCTGACCTTTCTTTTCAGACTGTGCAAAGCATTACTGAATCTTGGGGCCCTTGGTTGTGTCCAGCATCAGTGTCGGAGCCTCCTGGAACATGGACTTACTAACATTTATCTGCCTAAAGCAAAAGGTGGCCTTAATGATCCCTGCTGACATTTATCCAGTGCCTTTCACTCCGGGTTCCCAGAGAACTCTACTGCTGATTTACGGACTGCCCGTGATGCAGAAGTGAAGGGTAATGGGCACCATGGTGAAGATGGTGATGGATCACCCGGGCTCTGGTATTTGATATGTCATGTTGTTTCTGGGGCGTTTCCAATTTCCTGAGCTTCCTGGTGATTAGAAGCATGAGAATAAGAGATTGCTCCGTCCTTTTCATCCCTGCTCTCGGTGGACAGAACTGTGATTGGAGCTCTGGGAGGTCTTAGCTCTCTGCTCCCCTCACACAAATTTTAGTAATGAGTAATGAGCAGGCACGTGACATGCTGCAGCTCCCTTCTGCATTGGACATGGGCACTTCACTCACCTCCTTCTGTTTTAAGATAAAGTTAGTTAACCAATCGATTCTCTCTCTCTCTCTCTCTCTCTCTCTCTCTCTCTCTCTCTCTCTCTCTCACACACACACACACACACACACACACNCACACACACACCATGTGGACATGCATGCCATGGCTTTCATGTGGGGTCAGAGAATGACCTGTGAGTGTTGGAACTTGCCTTTCATCTTGATTGAGACTGAGCCTCTTCCCATATGTGTAAGCCAGGTTAGGCGGCTCCCTCCTGACAGTTCCCCCGCCTCTCCCCTTCTCATTTGCCCACATGGACACACTGGGATTCTAATCGTGCTCCTGGGTCTGTGTTTTACATGAATTCTGAGCCCGGGTGATCAGGCTTATGTAGCAAGCCCTTCGCCAGGTGAGCCATCACTCTAGCCCCTTGTGTTCCTTTTTATAACATTCTCCACAGTGCAAATCTTGAAGTCTCTTTGCTCCATTGCTGGCAAAGAAGATGCAGAATTCAGGATAAACTCCATTGTGAGAACATAATCAGGCACAGAGCTTAGTGATATTTTCTAAGCTGTGGAAAGTCCCCCCCCCCAACCCTGGCCTTCCAGCCCTGTTCTTCATCCCTCTATCCAATGTCCCCCTCTTTCTCTCAGCAGGGTGTTATGCAGCCCCATCTGGTTTTGAACTATGTTGTCAAGGTCAGCCTTACACTTGACACTCCTGCCTCTGTCCTGGCTCTACCATTACATCCAGTTTATGTGGTGCTGGGGATTAAACTCAGGCTTCATTCACGCTAGACTCTGCCAACTGAGCACGTCCCCAGACACCTCTCTCTTTAGAAATAAAATCCTACCAGCACATCAACACACAGAGTAGATAAAAGGCAGCCATCCTGTCCCAGGCCCTCGCTGTTCTCCATCATGGTGACCCCTGAGATCTAGGCTGAAAAGCACTGGCTCCTGGGGAGTTGTACTGTGATCTGTACAGGAGATCTGAAGTTCTTTCTAGGGCTCCCCACTGACTTTGAGTAAATCACTGACTGTTTCTGTTTCATCTCTAAAATAGAGGGACTGTTCTTCACTGACAGCTTTTACACATCAGGACTCTTCGCTCTGTCTCTAAAATACACTGCTCTTCAGTCACTTCTAAAATTGTAGCTTCTCGTGTTAGGATTCAAGTGTGCTAGAAACTAAGCTTCTAGGTGTGGTCTAATTTCTCTCTGTTGTAACTTCATTTGATTCTTATAATTCACCTTTGGAGTAGGTAAATTATGGATTATTTGGATTTCTTATGATCTGGTAAGTGGCATAGGCGTAGTCAACACCAGGCACCCCAATTCTGAAATTCCTTGATCTGAACTTGAAACACTTGGTTTTCAGCTTCTTTTTGCACATTAGAATTGTGTGAGAATTTTACAGCAGAATCTAGGCGAATGAAGTCCCTCCCCCCTTGGGGTGACATGTTACTGACAGTGTTTCCTAAGTTGGATGGAGGTATGTCCTCCAAAAAAGATGTGTTGGGTCTGTAATCCATGGTCTGTCAGCA
>BDUI01002529.1:2639-23276 GCA_002335545.1 Apodemus speciosus | reverse complement strand
TACTTACATATAATAAATAAATCTTTAAAAAAAAAAGGAAGGGTAGGGACAGGAAAGAAGGGGAGAGAGGGGGAAGAGGGGAAGGCAGGGGAGGGGAAAGGGAGGTACGGGAAGGGGAAGGAAGGGAAGGGGAGGGAAGGGACGGGAAGCCAGTGTATCATATTCTATTCATGGGAACTGTCCCCAGAGACATCACTTTCTTCTACTTGGCCCCACTTCCTAAATGCTGTATCACTCCTCTGTAATACCGTAGTTACTGCAATAGGTTAGTATCATCAACTCAACAGGGTATAGAATCACTGGAGAGACAAGCCTGGTGACATTATTTTTGAAGGATATCTTCATTATGCTGCTGTGGGAAAACCCACCTTAAACACAGGTGCCCCATTCCCCGATCTTGGACTTGGGATACGTACAAAGAGAAAAGCTGCTTGAGCTCCAGCATTCGCTGGCCTTTGGTTCCTGGCCGAGGATGCACACTGCCCAGCCAGCCCTCTGCCCTCAGTGCTGTGATTTCCCTGTCACGATGGAATGACCCCATTAAGTTGTCACCCAGAGAGTTCTTTCGTAATTGCTTCTTGTTAGGTGTTTGGTCACAGCAAAAAGAAAGTGATATACAAAGTTGCCAAGCCTTTAGCATATGACTTTTGGGGGACATCTGAGACTCAAACCATAGTCAGACTTGAAATTTGAGTATATTGACTTCAAGGGTCTGGTAATTTCTTAAGCTGCTAAGATCCTCTGACTCACAGATTCTTCTGCAGGGTCAAGTTTTCAGTCTGAGCCTTGATCACTGGGGAAGAGCTTACAGAGGAGGCCGAGACTCTGGATATGACGTCCTGCCACTCATTTGACTTGCCTTGTACATCCCAATTTTGTATGAGACACAGTGAAATGGAGTGTAGCTGGTGTCACATATTTCCTCTGATTTATTGAGTGTCATTTTGTGCCCAGTTTGTGAGCTGTTTGTTGTCTGTGATCCTGGCTTCCTGTGGTCTCGGCATTGTTTTCCAACCCTGATTCTGCTCTCCTATCCTAGAGATTCCAAAGACTATCCCACGCTGTTATGGGGTATGCTGCTCAAGACAACCAATTTCTGTTCTCTTCATCCCCTTTTCTGTGGTTAGGATGTAGATGGGGTCTCACCTTCTTTACTAAAAAGCTATATGAAAGATATAGCAAACTAATCACCCACTGGCAAGGGCTGGAAGTACTTCAAGCAATGGTGACCATTACCAGCCCTGGCTGAGTACTTGCAGAGTCAGCACCAGTGCTTCCCAGGGGCAAGGAGAGAAAGGTGAGAAATTTCTCAAGAGGCTTTATCAACCTCCTCTGTTTGAAGTACTTGTGACTGTGGGGCTCAGAATTTTGATTTAGTTAAGGAGCTTGCTCACTTGAGTCACAGAAAAACAGCAGCAAGAGGCTATGACAAGAAAATCACATCACTCTCCAAGTGCTGATTTTCTGAAGCCTTTGGTAGCTATGGAGTCAGGTTGCTATGTCTCTAATCAGAAATTTTACCCATGGGCTTAGGTTTTRAGTGCATGAGCCCCAGTTTATTGTGGTAATTGACAGTTGTGGAACCTTGCACAGGTGAGGTCTGGCTGGCAGGAGGGAAGCATTTAAAGGTTACACAGACCTCCAGTTCTGCCCTCCTCATGCTGCTTTATGGTCATGCATGGTCCATACCATGTGAACAAACTCATACCATTCTTTGGTCCTTGTCCTAGTCAAATAATTCCTCCCAGGATTCATTCTCTCTCTCTCTCTCTCTCTCTCTCTCTCTCTCTCTCTCTCTCTCTCTCTCTGTCTCTCTCTCTTTTATGGTAGGGAGGAAATAATTCATGTTAACTGCCTTGTTGCCTTGTAACTCATGAAATCTTTTTCATCCACATACCTATACACTTCAGATCTTCTAAGCAACGAGGGCAATATTGCTGTGGCCAAATATCTGACAGAAAGAACTTCCGGAAATAAACTTTTATGTTGGCTTATGTTTTCAGGGTGTTGCATGCAACTCATTGCCTCCGGGAAGGCAGGGTGGGTCAGCTTACTAACATGACAATGGACTTGAAAGGCAGAGCTTCTTAATAATACTGGGCTATCCTGTTCTGAGCATGTTAATAATACTGGGCTAGCCTGTTCTGAGCATGTAGTACTAGAAATGACTAGTAATCTGTGAGATTTTCTGAGAAAAGAGATTTGACATCAGGGTACAGACAGCAATCGGAGAATGATGGAAGTGTTGTATCTAAATACAGTTCAGGCTGTTTAGCCAGAAATTGCTTTTGATTTATGCTGAAAAGCCACAGTGAATGTTATTAATGTCTGGCAAGGAATTCTCCCTTGCTTATTTCAAGTCATTGGTTAGATTTTAGTTACAACATGATTAAAATAGACAGTTGGGAAACATTCTCGTGCTTTAGAGTGAGCTGATTTGATCAAGAGATTAGACTGAAAAGCTAAGGATTAGATTGAAAAATTAATTCCTTATTTTACTGCCATCTTTAGGCACTATGGCAGAGTAAAAGGGACTAGAAGGCCTGCTTCTCACTGTGGGCTCCGTTCATGACCCCCTGTCAAAGCGGTCAGATCTTTGGAACCTAATACTGTCCTGAATTTTTCCGTTACTCCTATCCTCTAAGCATTTGCCAAATCTCTTATAAGGGTCGGGTGGGTTTCAGAATGAGCCCGTGCAGGTAAGGACACAGGCACTACCACATGCGATCTCGGTCAAACTACTCTTCCTTTCTGAGGCCCGCTGTCTGCTCACCTTTAGATGTGGATGTGTCGATTGAACTGGGCCACAAAGCATCAGTGGAGTCTCTTCTGCAAAAAGCAGCATTTGAACCATGTAATGTTTAAAACTTTGCCAGTTCTGAAAGTCTATTCTACAGAACCCCACAGGGAAGAGAATGGATTTCCACAGAGTCCTAGGGTTTCAGACTATAAAGAAGAAAAAATTTTCTAGGTTGGAAACCAGGTATAACAACACTTGACAAAGTTCTGGACTTTTTCTCCTAATTAAAAAAAAATAGTGACTTGTCTGGTAGGGGTAGTTTTAATATGACTCTGCTGAAGGTTGTGTAGGAAGTCAGCCCATGGTTTCTCTAACATAATTCCAAGAAAGGAGAGCAGTGTATCCATGTAGAAAAATTCAGGACAGTATAGTTTTATCAATCCTCTGTCTTTCTTTATTTCTTATCTACATTTTTGTCAATTACTGAATGTTATGCTCTCTGATTATAACTCTTAGTTTGTCTCTTAGTTCTAATACTTTTTACTTCGAGAATTTTGAAACTCTGTAATTGGGAGTGCATTTACATCTTAAGATTTTCTCTTAACAATGGCCGTTTTTTAAGATTTATTTTTATCTTTAATCATGTATATACATGCATGTCTGTGTGAGGGTGCATACCTCACGCAGAATGCAGGTATCCTATGGAGGCTGGAAGAGACTGTTGGATCTCTTGGAGGCAGACGTAAGGGCAGGTATGAACTGCTTGATATGGGTGCTGGGAACTGAACTCAGTCCTCAGCAATCCAGTGCCCTCAGTCACCGAGCCATGTCTCCAGCTCCCAAAATGACCCTTTTAATCTCACAAAATGTCCCAGCTTATCCCCGGCATGTGTTGAAGGATAGTTGATATCTGAATGGACACTGCAACCATATCCCGATTAGTGTTGCATAAAACATTTTTCTATCTGTTGCTTTTAACCAGTGTGTATCTATTAACATTTCACCTCTTCTAAGTAGGATGAATTTAGGCTTGTCCATACAGAGGGACTATCTTTGTCTTTCATTTGCAGTAACAGCACGTTTAGATATAGCGTAATTATCAATATCAGCAGGTTTGAGTTCACCCTCTTGCTATTTGTCTTCTCTCTCTCTCTCTCTCTCTCTCTCTCTCTCTCTCTCTCTCTCTCTCTTTTTCATCCGGTTTTTGGTTTTTGTTCCTCTCTCCACTTAAAGCTTATTTTGAATTGTCCTTAGTATTACAACTCATTTTTACTGATGACTTATTAACTGCTTATCTGTTTTATCTTCAAAATGGCTATTTAATATGATTAGCATGCTGGGGGTGGTGAGTGTGGTGTGTGTGTGGGGAGGGTAAATGTAAACTTTTAGAAGCAGATTCTCTTTCTACCTTTTGAGGCAATCTACTAGCATCTGAAGATTCAATGCTTACTCCAGGCTAGGCTGGTCCAAGAGCTGTTGGGTCAATCTCTTGTCACTGTCCCCTGCTACCATCTCCTAGGATTGCTGGAATGGCAGGTGCACCCAGCACGTCTGTTCACAAGGATTCTGGGGATCAAAGTCAGGCCATCAGTTTTGCATGCTAGACATTGTTAAGTAATGAGCCGTCTTGTCAGCCCGTTTGTTTTACTTTTAAGTGTGTTGCCTAGATTATGATAGCATCCCCAGTCTATCAGACTCTGAATCCCTCTTAATGTCACAGAAAAACTCACTTACAATAGTATAATATTCTCTATTATGACGATATGTTACAAATTCTAAAGTACATCGTTAGTATGGTTGTTCTGAAAACAACTGTCTTATGAAGTAAAAATGGGAATTTTTCTTTTGCTTGATAGTATTGTTTTCGACATCTTTAATTTTCTCAAACTGGGTTCAAAGGCCATTTCTCTTTATTCAAAGAAATAGCCTTAATGTTTGTAGRCAGAATAGCTGTTGATAAAGTTTTCTCCTCAGTGTTTATCTAAAATTGATTTTCTTTACTTTCTGAGGGATAATTTTAGCTAGATACAGAATTCTACATTGGTAGCTATTTTTCTTCTCCCAATTTAGTCAGTGCTTTCTCTTCTGCCTTGGTTTTGAAGAGAGATCATTGTTGGCTACTTTTAAGATTTTTCTCATTATAGTTGCTATTCAGTAATATCACCATTTGTTCCTGTAAAATTTCTTTCATATTTATCCTGTTTGGGGTTTGATGAGGTTTCCTTCATCTGTACCTAGTTATGACAGTGAAAAGACTTTGAGCCATTATGTCTTGAAAATATGTTTGTATTGTGTGTGTGTGTGTGTGTATGTATACATGCATATATTCATGTATGTGTGTTTATATATGTATGTATGTGTGTATGCATGCATGTAGGTATGTATACATGTATGTATGTATTTCTTGTGCATATATATGTGTGTATGTATGTATATGTGTATGCATGTATTTGTCTATGCATGTATGTATATACGTATGTAGGTATGTATGTGCATATATATTGTGTGTATGTGTCCTCAGATCTCCCCATCTACTCCAATTCCATCTTCTTTTGTTCTGCTAATCCAGCTCCAGCTGCATCTGGTAACCCCATTACTAGTGTTTAGTTGGCCACTGAAGTTCCTTCCTTCCATTTTTCCCAGCCACTATTTTCTTTTAGTATTTCAATGTGGAACTTTCTACTCAGTGACCTTGCATGCTAACCTAAGCCTACAAACAGATCTGAAGCTCTACTGCTGCCGGGCTGATTTCCTGAGGTCTAGCCTTATGCAGCACTCAGTCTAGAATTTCTCTCTTTTTTGTTGTTTCTACATCTCCTCTGAGAGTCTCTATCTCTTTTTAATAGGTTTCTCTTTTTCATTAAGTTACCAACAAAATTACAGTAAGTTTTAAAGAAAATGTTTATGCTTCAAATATTTTTCTTGGATATTAGTCACATTTTCCTGTTTTTCAAATGTCTAAGAACGCTTTTTATCCAATATTTGTTTTTATTTATGTCACTGTGTACCTCTGGGTTTGTCTGTGCCACAGGTATGTAGGTGCTCACATGGCCAGAAGAGGACATCAGATCCCCGGGTGCTGGAGTTGCTGGCAATTGAGTTGGCTGATAATGGATATTGGGAACCTAAACTCATGTCTTCTGCAAGGACAGGCAATTCTCTGAACCTCTAATCTCTCTCTCCAGCCCTGAGAATTTTAATTGTGTGGTAAACATTAGATTATCAGATTGGTTAAAGTACATTTCTCGTGTTCCTTGAGGGGTGTGGAGTTTGTACGGGTAAACTTGGAACCCACAGTGCATGGAGTGATTGTGTTGATGCTTTGTTATAAGAAGGTGGAGCCACTTTCTTCCACTGAAGTGCACTCCGAGGATCTAAGTAGGAGAGCTAAGGTCTGCAGAGAACTCTCTGAAAGGTGGGGGCTTCAGCTCCGGCCCTGTGTGCCTTCAAACATGCATTCTGTTTGCCTTGAAACAGAGTGGCTGTTCTCCAAGAGCGTTCCCAAGTTGCCCAGTGCATGCTTGAGATGCAGATCCACTCAAGGGGACTCTCTGAGATTTTAAGGGTAGTTTAAAGGTAGTAAGAAAACCTCACCTTTCTGCTTAGTTCTACCTCACCAGTTCCAGTTGCCTCTGCGACCAATAACAAGTTAATTCCAATTAAACTTAGAAATAAAAGATACCCCAAATAAACAACTCTAGGGCAGTTAAAGCAAGGTGAGTGAGGTTTCTTTAGTTAGAGAGACTCAACAATTATTTCTACCTCTCCAACAGCAATCTTCAAACTCCTCTTTCTGGGAAAACCACACCTCCACACATTCTCAAAAAAAGTTATAGTTTGAAATCTCAGTGTGTGTTAACTCACGTTACACCACTAAGTTGTAAGACCTGTGATGGGGTCAGTTTTTCAGTGCTGAGTATGGAGGGCAAGGTGATGTTTCTTTCTCCATTCCTTGTTTGTCATAAATTGTTGACAATGATTACTTCTTACATACAGCTGTACTGCTGACTGACTGGGKAGCTAAGCCTGATACTTGTTATCTCTCTGCTGCTTGGATCCTAAGGAAAACTTTGAGCAACAGGCCAGTTCCAACATTGTATCCAGGCCACCCACTGATACGAAGTGTCTCTGTATCCTGCTGGGCAATTGGGATAGCCCCTCCCCACTAACCCTTATGAGCCTTCCAGTGAACATGATAGGTCCTGATTGTTATATCTTTAGAGCATTCTGACTAGGTTCTTGGAAGAATCCCAGCTGGTATAGGTTTAGCACTTTATCCTGAGATGTTAGTCAGGAGCTAGCCAGACTCCTCCTTTGTGAAGTATTCATCCATTTCTAGACTACTTCTAAATCTTTGGATTTGTTTCTTTCTAATTATCTCCAACTTCATACATTCTGAATGCAGAATCCCTTGTATGATTAGAGCTCACACCCCAAAGCTTTCGTAAACACGAACTGTGGTACTTGTCATTTGTCACTTAACTAGGCTATCCATGTCTAATTATTTTAAAATATCTCCACAAATTGACCCCATGAACTCCCAGCCATGTTGGCTGTGGGAGGATGTCCCTTCTCTGGGTAAAGATGAGGCAGAAGCAGTATCTTTCTTGTATTCCTGTTCGGCTGAGGAATGGGATGCATGTCCCATCTCTCCCAACCAGAGCCATTTGATCTGAATTTGAAATTTAATTATATTTTAAATAATCCTAAGCTCTAAAGCTTACCATTTTGCTGTGTGGACCTATTTAAGGCTTTGTTTTTAATTTTTTTTTAAAAAATAAAAACTGCACATTCTTTAAGTGAAGTGAATCCATTAAAAAAAATCCAGTGGGTATAATTAAACAATCTTGGTGTCCTGTCCCTAGATTTCTCTGTCATTTCTGGCACCTGGCATTTCTTCCTTAGGGGGTTTTCAACTGTGGACTGTAATACTTTCAGCATAATGAGAATTCAGATTCCACAAATCACCCAAAGCCAAGCATCGGTTTCTTTGGCCAGTAAAGCATGCCCAGTTAGCTGATGGCTTTCAGCGGGGCTGACAAAAAGCCTCAGATAATGCACGGAGGATGGTAGTGTTTAAGGCCATCACGGTGTGCTGTAATTATTGTGGCGGGCTCCTTCCTGTCTAGAATATCTCCCCGAACAGTCGGTAGTGTGTCTTGGGGTTGACAGGTGGCTAGATTCCCCTCTGTGTCGGTGAGGACATTGGATGTTGCCAGGAGAATTTAAAGCGACATACAGAGCGTCTCAGCACTCGAATTGCTCAGTCTCCACTCAGCTCTGTGCAATRTGCATTGCTTAGGCACATGCAAGAGAAAAGCCTCCTTTTCCCTTAACTCTGCCCCTCACCCAGGCACATGGTCCAATTTGCTGGTCGCCCCCAGGAGCCTTCCTAACCGCATCCCCCGACAGCCCTGTGCCCATGTTTTATGCAAAGATGTGAGCAGCTGGCCACCAAACCCCTGAGAGTCTGGGGCTTTTGTGTTCCAAAGCCTCTCCTCAGCCTCCTTCTCCCCCCTCCCCTGGCTTCCAGGCCCTGTGATCTTTCCCTCACTGCTCCCTAGTGYGAGCACTCCTGGATGTGCACAGTGTTTTTTGCATGCCAGGCGTCCTTGCTGAGGAATACCGAACTTTCCTAAACAGGGGTTGATAAACAGAGGGACTGCTGTCGGAGGATGTCTGATGGGTAACAGGTCCTTCTGACTGAGCCTTTGTTCAAGCCTTCTAAGGAGAGACTGTGTTGCTGGGCAGAAATCTAAGGAGGTTAGAACAGCACAGTGGCTAGAAGCCGGGTCGGGAGSCCAAAGCCTGTTAGGAGGCTTCAGAAAGATAATGTATGTAGCATTCAAAATCTGGGAGTGCTTCTCAGACCCTTGGAATTGGATTGCACGGACCGTGAACGTGGATCTGTCACTCCCTGTCAGTGTGACCTTCGGTGAGGTGACTTAGCTGTTTCATCTGCACCCTTACCAGGCTTGCAGGGAAGACTCTGTGAGTTAGTAGATATTGAGTGCCTTAAAAATTGGCCGGTGTGTAATAAATGTGTAATAAGTAGCATTCCATGTTGTTAAGTGCTGTGATCGTCCTCCAGCACCATAGCTGAGATATTTTGGCGACGTAGGAAAACACATAAAGTTGCAGGCACAGAGAGCAAACTCCAACTTCCCATCCAAGGACTGGTTGGCGATGCCATTTGGCAAAGGTGGCAAAGGTGCCTCTCATTCAGRATGAACGGTGGCRTAGGACTATACAYAAAGGGAGTGACGGAGAGCAGGCACAGCCACCTACTTCTGCCCTGATCGTAGGGAATGAAAGCCTTTTCAAGCAAGTGTGAATAATTCCGAGGAATAGGGCGGAAAGTACAAGTATCCAGTTGTAYTAGGCCACATTAGCACACATTCAGTGGGAAATGAATCCTCTTGAAGTATCAAAGTACAAGAGTAGAAAACCCCGAAGTAGAAAGAGGCCATTGGATAGAATAAGCAGGGGCCCATCTGGGGCCATGACTACTGCCCTCTGGCACCTTGCACAGGGACACTTGCAAGTGACTTTTATCTTGAGCCCCCTTTTAGCTTCTGCTCATTCTGAGGATAGTACCTATTACTGTTTCTGCTATTCATTATGAGAACTGTTCTCTCTAATTGGGTAGACCAACCTACTGAAGGTGAGCACTACACAAAGCCAGTATGGGGCTGAGTTAAAGTTAGCATTCCTCTTTGGGAAAAGACCAGACCAAGGGCTCATCAAAACAGGCTGAGAAAGAAATTAGGGAAACAACTTCTTTCACAATAGCCACAAATATAAAATATCTTGGGGGTAACTCTAACCAAACAAGTGAAAGACCTGTATGAAAAAACTTCAAGTCTCTCAAGAAAGAAATCGAAGATCTCAGAAAATGGAGAGATCTTTCATGCTCATGGATTGGCAGGATTAACCTAGTAAAAATAGCCACCCTACCAAAAGCAATCTATAGATTCAATGCAATCCCCATCAAAATCCCAACACAATTCTTCAAAGACATGGAAAGAGCAATTCTCAAATTCATCTGGAAATGCAAAACAAACATACAAAACAAAACAGAATAGTGAAAACAATTCTTAACAATAAAAGAACTTCAGGGGAAATCACCATCCCTGACCTCAAGCTTTACTACAGAGCAATAAGGATAAAAACTGCATGGTATTGGTATAAGACAGACACATTGATCAATGTAATAGAATTAAAGACCCAGAAATAAAACCACACACTTACGAACACTTGATCTTTGAAAAAGGACCCAAAAATATACAATGGAAAAAAGAAAGCAAATTCAATAAATGGTGCTGGTCTAACTGGCTGTCTGTATATAGAAAAATGAAAATAGACCGATATTTGTCATCTTGCACAGAGCCCAAGTCCAAGGACCTCAACATAAAAGCAGATACACTGAATCTAACAGAAGAGAAAGTAGGAAAGAGCCTTGAACTCATTGGCACAGGGGGGAATTTCCTAAAGAGAACTCCAATGGCTCATGCTCTAAGATCAAGAATTGATAAATGGGATCTCATGAAACTGGAAAGCTTCTGTAAGGCAAAGACATAGTCAATAAGACAAATCAGCAACCTAAAGATTGGGAAAAACATCTTCACTAAAACCACATCCCATAGAGGGCTAATATCCAAAATAAATAAAGAACTCAAGAAACCAATCACCAAAATCCCCAAAGAACCCTATAAAAAATGGGGTATAGAACTAAGTTGAGATTTCACAACTGAGGAATCTCGAATGGCTGAGAAGTACCTAAAGAAATGTTCAAAGGTAGTTATCAGGGGGATGCAAATCAAAACAACCCTGAGATTCCACCTTACACCAATCATAATGGCTAAGATCAAGACCACAGATGACAGCACATGTTGGAGAGGATGTGGAGAAAGAACACTCCTCCGTTGCTGGTGGGATTGCAAACTGGTACAACCACTCTGGAAATCAATCTGGAGGTTCCTCAGAAAATTGGAAATAGATCTACCTGAAGATCCAGCTATACCACTCTTGAGAATATATCCAAAAGATGCCCCACCATGCCACAGGGGCATGTGTTCCACTATGTTCATAGCGGCCTTGTTTGTGATAGCCAGAAGCTAGAAACAACTTAGTTGTCCCATGACAGAAGAATGGGTACAGAAAATGTGGTTCATTTACACAATGGAATACTACTCAGTTATTAAGAACGAGGACATCTTGAGTTTTGGAGGCAAATGGATGGAACTAGAAAATATCCTGAGCAAAGTAACTCAGACCCAAAAGGATGTGCATGGTATGTACTCACTAATAAGTGGATGTTTACCAAAAAAAAAAAAAGTACAGAGTACCCAAGATACAGTCCACAGAACTCACAAAGGTCAACAAGCTGAACTGGCCAAGTGAAGATGCCTCAGTCCCACGTGGGAGAGAGAAGAAAGCAATCACAAGTGGGGAGGAAGGGACATGGGAGGGAAAGTGGATGGGGGGGGGGAGGGAGAGGAGAACCTGATCTGGTGTGTTGGGTGAGAGAAAAGGACTGAAGCCCTGAGGGCCATCAGAAAGAATGGATACAGGCCACCTCGGGAGATAGGAGGTTGGGAGGACCCTCCAGAATGCACCAGAGACCTGGGAGGTGAGAAACTCTAAGGACTCAAAGGGAGGAACCTTAGATGAAATGCCCAACAGTAAGGAGAGGGACCTTATAGAGCCCACCTCCAGCAGGAAGACAGGACATCAAATGAGGGAGAGGGGGGCAACCCCACAGTCACAACTCTGACCTATAATTGTTCCAGTCTGAAAGAATTACAGGGATGGAAATGGAGAGGAGCCTGAGGAAAAGAAGGTCCAGCAACAGGCCCAAAGTGGGATCCAGCTCAAAGGGAGGTCCCAAGGCCTGACACTATTACTGAGGCTATGGAGTGCTCACAAAAAGGGACCTCGCGTGACCAAACTCTGGAAGACCCAACAAGCAGCTGAAAGAGTCAGATGCAGATATTTCACCCAACCAGTGGACAAAAGCAGCTGACTCCTGTTGTTGAATTAGGGAAAACTGGAAGAAGCTGAGGAGAAGGGCAATCTTGCAGGAGGACCAGCCATCTCATTTAATCAGGTCCCTGAGATCTCTCAGACACTGKACCACCAAACAGGCAGCATACATCAGCAGATATGAGGCCTCCAGCACACATACAGTAGAGGACTGCCGGGTCTGTGTGCTTTCAGAGATGATGCAACTAACCCTCAAGATATTGGAGGTCTTAGGGCATTTAGAGGTAAGGTGGGGTGGAGGGGTGGAGACATCCACATGGAGACAGGGAGTGGGGAGGATGGGATGGGGAATAAAATATAGAATGTAAAAAAATTAATTAATTAAAAAAAAAAAAAACAAAAAACAAAACACGAAATAGAGTCTGCCTTGAGGAAAAGCCTGTGTGGCTCTGATCAAGGACTGGCTGAGCTTCGAACTGCCTCTGACCCCTGAGTGAAGCGATAGAGATGTGCAGCCGTCTCCTGTTTATCATTCTCAATGGGAACTGTGTGGACAGCTTCCATTATGCCAGGCCAAATTTAGACGAATGAAAAGGTCGACTAAGTAATTATTGATTTTATATGTGTGCATAAATTAGAGTGTGGAGCCCTTTAGTCACTGTTAAAAATAAGCCTTCTATGGATTGGACTGGAGAGAGCCAGTGCAACAGACATAAAGTGGCAGGTCTGTTTGGTGGGCATCTACCTCCTTATGGCTATCGTGATAGCTCAAGACTTATGCAAAACATTAGCATGGAGCATTTTGGGTCTGTGTGAGAGGAGACACAGGCTATGCTTTCTCTTTAATCATAAAGACGATATTGCCCATAATCCTTTTAGCAACAACTTCCCTCAGGCAGCAGTGACTTATGCATGCTATTTTGAGGAGAAGTAGTCGATATATTAGTTTTCTTTTAATTACGCAGCTACAGCAGCGAGCCATGCGTGAATTTTATGGGGCTCTGAATTTGCCGTCGGTTCTGGGAAGTGGAGAATTTATTTGTGCAGGATTGGGGCAATTTGCTCTGGTTAGAAGAGAGGAATCATACTCTCCTGTCATGTGAAGAGCTGGTATTTAAGTGGTAAATTCCAAGAATCTAATCGTCAAATCAGCCAAGGCTGTTAATTAAAATTGATGAGCAATAAGCCTTTCTGTAACACTACAAAGTGGTGTTGCTGGAGAAWAACCAATTGCCTGAAGTTTACAACTGTTAATGTGCTTACRAGAGGAGGAGGTGATGGGGATTAGGAGAGAAAGTACTTTGTTATCCAGCATGCTTAGCTTGGGGTGAGGATGGCTTTGTAAGTTTCAGAGCCAAGTCTAACTAAACTATAGGACTACTTTACTCTGTGCAGAGCTGAGCGGCTCGACATGGTTTGCACGYGACGCGTGTGTCTTTAAGTCTAGATTACTGTAATTGTGYATCATCTTGGTTAGTAGTTCCTGTAATGCTGAGAAGCAAACTGTCTCATTCAGGTTGAACTTAGTATGCCTCAAACACAGCCTCAAGGGGGAGCAGATTGCTACATCCTGCTGATCTAATGGGCCACAGCAGCTCTGAAATTGAAGAAATGAGGATTGGCAGGTCAAGAGAGAGGGTTTGCTAGGAAAAGGGTGGTGGCCTGAGAGTGAAAAGTCGAATTCCCAGACCCTCCTGGGACTGCAGAGTGGTTAGCTCTGCTCCTGGGCTGCAGGTCCCATCTTAGGCTAGGGGACTGGGGTTCCTGCACTCTTGTCACCTATGCAGCTGTGACACTGCATTCTGATTTTCTTGAGGACTTTCCTACTGTATACAAGATTCATTCTGGACATTATGGTAGCTGGACTTTGCCCTGTTCCCTGAGACTCTTAGTCTAATGCCCTTGTCCATTGAGAACTGCTTCCTTCCATTGCTGTTTGATTATCAAAGGTCAAAGTTAAGGGTTCTGCAGCCCCGAGTGCCACTTAACTCTCACTACACCAGACGTCACCTGCTCCTAGATTTTCCAAGTCATCTCTTGAATCAATATTGGGACACACTTGGCTCCTTTGGGTTGTCCATCTTCTCCCCAGACAAATTTGATACTTGTGTTACTCCTATGTGAGATGGCATGCCCAATGTCTAGGGAGTGCCTGGTTCAGAGCTAACATTTGGCAAAGGAATGAATTCACTCTCTCACTAGCCAGGACATTCTTCCAGTGTCTGCTAGAAATTTACCTTTTCAGTGTTTTTAAGTCTCAGATCAGCCTAGTTTACTGGGCTGCTTCCCTGAGCTGGGAGCTAGCAGGCAGCTGACATGTGTCTTATGCGGAAGTCGTCAGCAAGGTGTGGTCTCCACGCCCCAATCTCTCAGAACTGTGTCTTCTCCATGCCTCCCGGTACTCCCCCAGAAATTTCATATTTTTATTTGATGAAACTGATATATTCCGAAGTRGCAATAATTAACAATTTAGGATAGTTAGTAAACTTCAAGAGTTAGCTCAAGGTACTTTAGTAGGGCCAAGAAAAGAAGTTCAATCTTGGGTATTGCAGAAATTATTTTCGGAAAGCTTGGTGGAAAACAATCTTAGGAAGGTCAATATCATAATACATAGACACACGCACACACACAACATATATACATATATACATATATATACACACATATATACATAGATTTATGCAGCACACACATACATACATACGTATATACAGTACACACATATTTGAGTCTACCATGTGGAAGGAAAAATGTACATAGTTCTTAAAAAAAAATATGGTCTACTCTGAGGGAACTGAACACTCCACAGACGCTGGGCCCTGACTTACCTCCAGATTCAGAGAGCCTGCTCATGGGGAATGGTTTGTATGACAATCCGAAGACACCTAGGACTTGACCCTTCCCACTTCAAGAATGGCATGCCAGGCTGACGCTTCCCAAGTGTTTTTCCTGCCGACCTTCATTACTCTTCTGCTGCTTCCTGTCTGCTGTGGGAACAGAGTTTTTCTCAGGGCTTCCATACACGTCAGGTGGGATGCTCTAAGCATGGCCGCCTCAGTCCTGTTCAGATAGGATAATTGCATTATTTTGGTCAGAAGTTGATTTAAGAAATATTGGGGATGTCTGAGATGAATCAGTCAGTAAAGAGCTTGCCTTCATAAGTGAAGGGACTGGGGTTCAATCTCCAGTAGCCATGTTTTAAAATAAAATAAAATAATAAAATAAAACCATTGAGCACAGCAGCTTATGCCTGCAAACCCAGGCTGAGCTGTAGTGAGCTCCAGGCTTAGCAAGAAGCCCTGTTTCAGAAAATAAGGTGGGGCATGACAGAAAAAGAAGCCTGATGTTGGCCTCCAGCCTATACACGCACACGCATACACACACACACACACACACACACACACACACATACACACACACATGGGCATGACTCAGAAGTTCACTGGTAGAGGGAATAGCAATTCTTAGAAGGGTTTTGCTTTCTCTAGGAAAGGAAGACATCACCCACATCTCTGCCCTGGCAGTTACTATCAGGTTATAATGGCTGAAGGTCAGTTAGCATTTTTCCTCAGATATGAAACTGGAGCTGGGTTCTCTATGATGAGACTCTAGAAGCTACTTTGAGTCACTTGAAAATGATGAAGGGAAGAAAGGCTGTTGTAAGAGTCAAGTACAACCTCTATACAAGGTTTGCTTTAACTGTCTTATAGCTGCTCAGGCTTATGTTTCCTGGGAAGATGGTATTATTTTTTTTTTACTTCCCTCTGTGGGAAAACATCTTAATTCATCTTGAAGCTATTGTACTATTATTATGATATGTGATTCCAAGAGTTTCCTTTTAATCAGAATTTAGATCAAAATAAAATTAAGTCATGTGAAGCACCAGATGCAAAGTAGCTCCTTATACAGGCACATGTGAGCACGGGCCACACATGGTCACAGCTGGCTGGCTGGCTGTTCTCTGCTGCAAAGACGGGGCTATGATGGCAGCTGCCTTCCTCACCTAACTCAAAGAAAAGTCCCAGGGAAAGAAAGATACTTCTTTCTGGCCATTTAAAATCAGGGTGATAACTCAGCTGGACCCATTCAATCTCCAGAACACTCAGAAAGGCTAGACATGACAGCACAACTGTGGTAATTCCTATGCTGGGGATAATGTCTCTAGGCTAGAGACAGGTTGATGCCTGGGGATTGAAGGCCAGACAGCTCATCCTACTATGCTAGTTGCAGCCATTGAGAAATCCTGTGTCAAAAACCAAGGTTGATGAGCATGAGAAATAACACCAGAGTTTGCTGTCTGATCTCCATACACATGGACAGCAACCCACAGGAACATATTAATGCGTGTGTGCGTGCACACACACACACACACACACACACACAATCCCATAAGTAAATGTGGCAGTCTCTACTAAGGATTGGCTTCTAAGAGTGTGAGATATGAGCAAGATAATGAATTTGAAAGTATCTTGAAAAATAGAATGTTGAGGCTATCACTGAATATAGTGTCTGGGAGAGAGAACATTGTAGTTTAGGCCTAGGACAGCATCAGTGTTTAAGAAAGGGCACTAGAATCATATACTTGGTGACTTGGCCAAGGACTAATGGGGGCTAATTGAGTATCCTCCCCATAGGAGAATTTGATACTTCACCTGAACTAATGATGTTCCCAGGAAGATGGGTGGCTGAGCTCTGACATCCAGAATGGCTGCTGGTACATCTTCATACACAGCTCACTATCCCAATGCACCGTGTCATGTCGGATATGGTGTAATGCAACGTGACTAATGTAATCAGATGTGGAGTGCACCATAGCAAGTTGAAAAATGTGAAAAGAGAAATAGACTTCTCTCTAAATCATGGCCAAGTTCTTTCTCTCAACCGGAGGGTTTGGTTTTTAGACTAGACAGTTCTCTGTGCTGCCCTTTTTTGGCAAAGAACATATGTTGGGGAGGGCTAGTCTTTCCTAAAAGTGATGACCCCAGGGCACATAAACTGGAAGCTCACAAGCCAGCTTCTACCTGCCTTCCAAATCAGCAGACCCCACCTTTCCCCACAAAAAACAATGCAGTTTTCAAAAATCATATGTCATAGGCACACAAGAATTTTGCTGTATTTGTCTAATGATATGTCAACTTCCTGTAGAAGCTTTCTGAAAACAGAGGCTGGGTGATCTTAGTCTCCCTGTCTCATTAACAAGTAGCACTTACTGGAAAAGATACTCTGTGGCTTGCTTTGTGGAGACAACCAGTCTCTCCTGCCCCAGATGGGCAATAGTACGGAGTATTCTCTCTCCTTGTCTCCTTCCTACCTCTGCCTCCTTTCTTCCTGCATATTTAACTTTCTAATATGTACTCAAGGGTTTAAGAGTCAGAGAGAAGCTCTGAGGCAAGTGGATCAGTTATTTCATCAAACTCGTTGGTACAGTCAGTTCTAACAAGCACAGCATTCTTGGTGCAGTTCTACCAAACACAGTATCAGTGGTACAGTCAATTCTAAAAAACACCACATTGTTGGTACAGTCAGGTCTAAGAAACACAGCATTGTTGGTACAGTCAATTCTAACAAACAACATATCAGTGGCACAGTCAATTCTAACAAACACAACATTATTAATCCAGTCAATTCTAACAAATACCACATTGTTGGCACAGTCAGTTCTAACAAACACAACACTGTAATCAGTTGGCTACAGAGCCTGATAGAGGAGCAGATAAAGATGGAGATGCTCTGTGTGGAGAGGCAGTGATGTGACAGGCTCTGCTATTGCTCTCACTACCCCAGTTTATGAAGCACTGCCCTATATCATAGAACCAGAGAGACCCATATTGTTCTTAYGGTTCAAGTAAGTATAGGAAGGAGAACAGAGGACCCATTGCATCTTAAGCTCACCAGGCTCAGCAGCAATGGAATTTGGCTCTCTGGTTCTCTGGTTCTTCTTGTGAACCCCATTCTCATATTTGTCTCCTTCCATTAAAGGGTACAAGCACCAAGATAGAACCCTAGTGAGCATAGGGTGAGCAGATGCCTGTGACTTCTATAGACAAGGGAAGTTGGCCAGTCACCTCCATCTCCTGCAGACAGGGGAGGTAGGCCAGTCACCTCCATCTCCTACAGACAAGGGAAGTTGGCCAGTCACCTCCATCTCCTACAGACAAGGGAAGTAGGCCAGTTACCTCCATCTCCTGCAGACAAGGGATGTTGGCCAGTCACCCCCATCTCCTTCTACAGACAAGGGAAGTTGGCCAATCACCTTCATCTCCTACAGACAAGGGAAGGTGGCCAGTCACCTCCATCTCCTACAGACAAGGGACGTTGGCCAGGTAGTTACCTCCATTCCATGTCTTTCCCTCGTATCTCATTTTCTCTCTCCCCTCTACCTATGCCCTACTCGAGGCCTTTCTTTCCTGGGCAGACCTCCCTCTTTCAGGTCCCTCACGTCTTATCCCTTCTTTGACCTCACCTTGGGCCCTCCCTTCCCTTAMATGCAGCATTTTCCGTGTGCCATTTTCCTGGGCCCTGCCTTCAACTCAGCTGGCTGATAGGAGAAGCTAATCGGTGTTAACATTTACCTTGTTACTACACTAGAGCCACTGCCAGTGACTTAATGGCATGTCCCATCACAGGCCTTCTCTTCATTATAGTCTCAGGGGGTGGGGCACAAGTGCCATTTGCTGTTTCCCCCTTGACTCCCATGGCAGCCACAGAGTGAGGAACACAGAACCCTAAAGAAAGGGTAAAGGGGGAGTTGAGATGAAAACTGGACAAAGCTGGCTTTCACTCAAGGGCTCAAGAGAAACAAGTTGGCAAAAGAAACTGACAAATCTTTCTGAAAGAAAAGGGTAATCACCAAACCCCAACACTATTATGGATGACAAGTGTGTGCCGAAGGGAGCCTGTTATGGTTTTCTCCGGAGGGGCCCTGTCAGAGCCTTATATGTACAGAGGCAGACACTAGCAGCCAACCATTGGACTGAGCGTGGGGTCCCCAGTGGAGGAGTTGGAGGGCAGATCAGAGGAGCTGAAGTGGTTTGCAGCACCATGGGAAGAGCAATGATGCTGGCCACCCAGACGTCCCAGGACTCCCAGGAACTAAACCATCAACCAAGGGGTATACATGGTTCCAACCAAAAGTGTGACAGAGGAATGCCTTGTTGGGCATCAGTGAGAGGAGAGGTCCTTGGTCCTAAGAAGGTTCAATAGATGCCCCAGCATGGGGAAATTGAGGGGGAGTAGGTGGCAGTGGGTTGGGTGGAGGGGCGTATTCTTGGAGGCAGGGGGTGGGAGGGGTCGGTGTTTTCTGGGAGGGGGGAAACCGGGAAAGGGTATATATAATATTTGAAATGTAAATGAAGAATATATTCAACAAAAAAAAAAGAAGAGAGAGAGAAGGGTAAGAATAAACAGGAAAGGTGAATAAATAAAAACATACCTGCAATGAAGGCTACTTTAAAGAAGATAAGAGCCTCAAGCAAAACGATACTGTAACAAAGCAGTGCTTTGGAGCCAAGGTAATTCTGAAATAAAAAGCTTCTGGTAGGTATCCCAGGATTTTCTGGGAAGATGTTTGCCTCCCAAAGTAAAAAGCAAAAAATGCTTACAAAATGCATGTGTCATGAAGGCCTCTGGGCACTGCAGAAATGCATTAGCTGTGGGCTTGATAAACGTTTCTTGCAAACTGAAATACAGGAAAGGAAGAGTGTGGCTCAGCATAGCCCCAGGAGAACCTTCAGAGTTGCCATGTCTCTTCCTTTGCAACACTGGGGCTGTGGGTAGTCAGTGAGCACCCGAGGCGAGGCCAGTCTTTAACTTTACTTCATAATGTAAGTCAACTCTGTAAATAGCCGCGTGTTATTCCCGTAGCTTTCATATTTTAAGTGTGAGCCATGGATCAAGAATTCTTGTTTGCATGGAAGGATTCAAATTCTGCATGGGGTGGGTGGGTTATTTAAAGGCACGCTCCCTCACAACCCCCTGTCTATAGAAAGGCAAGCCACACTACCACTCTTTTCCCACTAAAGCCTTTTCTTAGATTTTTAGATTTCAATCCTCACTTCAGATCCTGAAGGGAGCAATCACCAAAGGACTACAAAGCAGTTTTCTTTGACAAGTCTTGCTTGGTGGTCTCCATCTCATGTATAATATGACATGTGTTTGGTGGGTCACCTCAGCTAACAGTACTATTTAATGTTAATAGGTTCTTTGAAGTACCTACAAAGGGAGGAGGTGACAAGTACCCCACTCTCCACTGTACATGGGGTGTTTGATCTTTTACAAGGATCACTGCCTCTGCCACTTACTTAGTAGTTAGCATGTATGATTTTTAATTATTTATTTTATTTAATATTCAGCTATGAAGTGGTATACCAATATACTAGTCATAAAAGTATTTAAAATACCACATCTAGTATTTTGCTAATACTGGTTATTGACTTTATGCMCTTGGGAAAAGAGAACCTCAGTTGGGCAATTCCATCCATTGAATTAGCCTGTAGGCTTGTCTGTGGGAGATTTTCTTAATTGCCAATTGGTTTAGGAGATTCCTGCCCACTGTGAGTAGTAAAGTCCCTAGGCAGTTACAGAAAACAAACTAGGATACTACGGAATCAATGTATGCTCGCCAGCAATATATAGAAATTTGTGATTTTTCATAGAAACTTTTGTGATTGGGTACTTCTGTGTGTGCCTTCGTCAACTGCAGTGAGAGGCCTAGCTCTCCAGACTCACTGACCACAGCCTTTGTAAGTGCCTGATAACTCCAGTGTGCGATGGTAAAGAAATGGTGTGCATTCTGAGCAGATTGAATATTGTGAGTAGAAAGGCTTTGGAGTTGAAGTCATACTGTTGTTAAATCACACCACTGATCCTCTATGTAAAGCCATATATATATATATATATATATATATATATAT
>BDUI01002528.1:47681-64188 GCA_002335545.1 Apodemus speciosus | reverse complement strand
TGGGGGTGGGAGCAGAGTTACCTAGTATCATCAGTGAAGACAGTAACAACACCAAAAGGATTGTTAAGAGAAAACAAGACTCATACTGCACTAAATTACATCACAAGAGACTTTTATAATGAAAACTTCTAGACAAAAAGGGGAAATGAAATTCTGCAAGAAGTGTACAAGAGCGCTTGTGGAAAAAAGCCACAATAATCAACATGAGAAATGAGGCTTTGCTGAAGCTTTGGCTGGGAATGGTTCTTGAGCCTGTTAGGAAACAGTCATAACTGATTCCCATATGAAGTCAGCCTGCAGCAGCAAAGAAACTAAAAATAGAAATGGCTTTCGCTTGGCGTTGATTTGGGGCAGTTTTGTTTGTTAAAGGGTTGAAAACATGCAAGCTAAATGTGTTTAAATAAAACTAGCGTCAAAGCATTATTGACTATCTCAGGAAAAGGATGGGGAGGACAGGGGAAATCATAAGAGAGGAAGGATTACTTTGCAGTACATGTTGAACAAATAGCCTTTGGGGTTTAAGCAGTTACTCTAGATGRCTTTAGTGGTGAGCCAGCAATCATCTTCACTTCCTGCCTAATTTGTGCCCCTTTGCTAACCCCAAGCATGGATGATGGCTAAGCATGACTGGTTTCTAGCTACTTTCAGCTAATAGTTTTCAATTATTTGCCTTTTCTTTAGGTCATAATTTGAAAGCCAAATTTTTATTTTTATAAGCCAAATAATAAATGTGTCACTACATTAGTTTAAAAACAATTAGTGGATGTCGTTCTTACTTGCCTCCCATAAGTACGTGGTAAGACTCCATTGCTGAAAACACCATTCATGGCGATTACAGGGCATAGAAAAATCAATCTCAGAATGACTCAGAAACTTCAGTCTTGTTGGCCATCTTCCATGCTAATGGGAGGAGCTGTGCAGGTAGTTCTGGGAGAAAAGTCATTAGTGATCTCCCCAGGAAGGGACCCTAAATGCTAAAATATTAACCAAGGAGGACATACATGTGCTCTGATACAGTACTGGCATGACAGGTGTGGAGTTAACCAACAGCTTTGATTGCATTTGAAGCCTCATCCAAAAGGAAGAATTCTTGTCTAGTTGTGTAAACATAACGGCTAGGGAGGTCATGAACAGCCGGGCGGTGGTGGCACACACCTTTAATCCCAGCACTCGGGAGGCAGAGGCAGGCGGATTTCTGAGTTCGAGGCCAGCCTGGTCTACAAAGTGAGTCCAGGACAGCCAGGGCTATACAGAGAAACCCTGTCTCAGAAAAAAAAAAAAGGGGGGGAGGTCATGAACACTATGTGGGGAGCATATTATTGTTTTGAGGGATTGTTTGTTCTTTTGTTTTTACCAAATGGACAGACTATCTAATTGCCTTTTAACTACGTTTCTACGCATGGATAGTGGTACTTTCAGTCTAGGTCAGAGAAGTGTCTATTTACAGTGTTCAATAGTTAATAAAAAGACCCATAACTAGTCCAAGTGTTGACAATAACATGCCATCTGAACCAAATGGAACTTGTATATTAAGTTCCATTAAGACTGCAAGACTCCCTCTTGCAGTCCTCCTCTGCCACCCAAAGTTCAGGGAACATGGAGGGAGCAGAAAGAATGGCAGAACAGAAGGATGAGGAGGAAGAATGCTGCCTTCCAGATCTGAAATGGCACTTGCGCTCATGAAATCAGAGGAATGTGGTTACCTGCATAAAAGCAAAGCATCCAGCATGGCGGCATGGGCGGGTGGGAGGCTTATGGATATCTCCTTACAGATGAGGGGCTGCCCATTGGTCGGCAATGACTGCTGTGGGAAAGAGAGCAAGCTTTCTTTACAGGCTTCTGTTAAGTTGCCTGTGCTTGGGTGGCTAGCCTCATACTCTAAAAACCTTTTCTTAAAAACAAAATTGAAAGGCCGAGAGCCAGGCATGGTGGCACATGCCTTTACCAGCACTCAGCAGACAGATTCAGGCAGATCTCTGTGAGTTCAAGGCCTGACAGGCTTGCAAAGGGAGCTCAGGGCCACACAGGGCTACCCAGTGACATTGTGTCTCAAAACAAAAACAAAATAAAACAAAACAAAAACTAACAAATCATTAATTATTTCAAGGAATTGCTATATCTTTTCCGATTTTGTTAAAATATATAAACTTGCACATCCAAGAAGCTCAATAACCCTGAAATTCACGGAACATAAAATGTCTACACTGAGAAATGATCTACCAAATTATGTTAAAATTGGGATTATTGAGAATTGTCTTTAAGGCAGCTAAAGGAAAATGACATGCATGTACAAAAAGGGGTGAGGGTAAAGACAACAGCAGATCACTTCTCTAAAGTATTTCAAGTTGGAAAGCAGTGGAGAAACATTTCTTTTTTATAAATTAACTTATTTTTTTACTCTGCATGTTTTATCCTCCACTCTCCCCCCCCCATCTACCCTCCGACTGTTCCACATCCCATACTACTCCCCACCCCCTATCTCCACATGGATGTCCTCACCCCTTACCCCCCCCACCTCTAAATTCCCCAGGGCTCCAGTATCTTGAGGGTTAGGTGCATCATCTCTGAATGAACACAGACCCAGAAGTCCTCTACTGTATGTGTGTTGGGGACCTCATATCAGCTGGTGTTTGCTGCCTGGTTGGTGGTCCAGTGTTTGAGAAATCTCAGGGGTCCTGATTAATTGAGAATGTTGGTCGTGTTACAGGGTCATTCTTTTCCTCAGCTTCTTTCAGCCTTCCCTAATTCAACACCAGGGGTCAACTGCTTCTGTCCATTAGTTGGACGCACATATCTGCATCTGACCCTTTCAGCTGCTTGTTGGGTCTTCTTGAGTTCCGTCATGCTAGTCCCTTTTTGTAAGCGCTTCATAGCCTCAGAAATAGTGTCAGGCCTTGTGACCTCTTGAGCTGGATCCCACTTTGGGCCTGTCGCTGGACCTTCTTTTCTTCAGGCTGCTCTCAATTTCCATCCCTGTAACTCTTTCAGACAGGAATGTTTATGGGCAATCAGAATGGCTATGATCAAAACCTCAGGTGGCAACACATGTTGGAGAGGATGTGGAGAAATTGGAACATTCCTCCATTGCTGGTGGGATTGCAAACTAGTACAACCTCTCTGAAAATCAATCTGGAGGTTCCTCAGAAAATTGGAAATAGATCTATCTGAAGACTCAGCTATATCACTCTTGGGAATATACCCAAAAGATGCCACAACATGCCACAGGGGAACATATTCCACTATGTTCATAGCAGCTGGAAACAACCTAGATGTCCCACGACAGAAGAATGGATACAGAAAATGTGGTTCATTTATACAATGGAATAGTACTCAGCTATTAAGAACAAGGACAGCCTGAGTTTTGCAGACAAATGGATGGAACTAGAAAATATCATCCTGAGAGGGGTAATTCAGACCCAAAAGGGCATGCATGGTATGTACTCACTAATAAGTGGATATTACACACACACACACACACACACACACACAAATACAGAATTCCCAAGATACAGTCCACAGAACTCAAAAAGGTCAACAAGCTGAAGTGCCCAAGTGAGGACTCCTCAGTCCCACTTGGGAGGGAGCAGAAAGCAATCACAAGTGGGGAGGGACCTGGGAGGGAAAGGGGATGGAGTTGGGGGGGGGAGATTCAGGGAGAGAAGGGAACCTGAACTGGTATTGAGTGGGGGAAAAGGAGAAACATTTCTTAAGAAATCATAAAAAAAGAAAGAAATTATGTCAACGTAGAATTCTTTATCACTCAAAAATATTTTTCAAAAATGAAGGAAAAGACTTTTTCAGATTTATAGAGAACCTGAAGAATTCAGGAGCAACAGACCTGCATTTTAATCAAAAAGGAAATGATACCATATGGAATTTGAAGTATATGAAAAGGAATGGAGAACTTCAGAATGAGCGAGGACATATTGAGATGTTTATGACATATGTAGAAGTAAAATTCTCTAGTAACAGATTTAAAAACAGTGTGTTCAAACTTTATTATGTAATCCCTCCTGACCATGAGTGGCAAAATTCCTTCTGGTGAAATTCACTGGGAGAAATTGAACAAGACCATGTGACAAAACAGTTTAAGACAGACAAACAGAAACAAATTCATGGTTCAGAAAACAGGCCTTTACCAACTGATCTTCATAAGAGTGTAAAGGTGAATCAAGTGAGAACACTGTTTTCATTTTTTAAAAAATGTTGGGAAACTTGTTTTTTTTTTCAGATTTAAATTAGTTAGCTTCAGCCTATGTATGTTTCAGGTTATATACAAAAATAAGTTAACTAAATATGGACAATGGGTATAAATGTGAAACAAAACTATAAAACAAAGAATAGGTGTGGCAACCTGACTGCAATCCCAGCACGTGGGTAGCAGAGACATGGGATTCCTGAAGTCAACTAGCTAGTCAGGCTTGCTCAAATTGTGCACGTGGGTTTCAAGAGAATGTACCTCAAAATATAACATAGAAAGCGATTAGGGAAAATGATTGATGTCAATCTCGGGCCTCAAGAATCCTAGTATTCTGTGCACATACACACCCATATATACCATAACACATGCAGGTATGCACAGACATAATCACACAAAAATGAACTATAGAAGAGACTCTTTAAAACTGTCAATTAGTCGGGCAGTGGTGGTGGTGGCGCACGCCTGTAATCCCAGCACTTGGGAGGCAGAGGCAGGCAGATTTCTGAGTTCGAGGCCAGCCTGGTCTACAGAGTGAGTTCCAGGACAGCCAGGGCTACACCAAGAAACCCTGTCTCAAAAAACAAAACAAAACAAAACAAAACAAAAAAAAACACCTGTCAATTAGGCTGTAATTTCTTACAGCGGGTACCTCAAGCATGTACTATATAAAAGAAAAATACTATGTTATTTCATCAAAGATAAAACATTTTAATTTTCTAAAAGGTTTTAGGAAAAAATAAACTTGAGCTAAAACTAGAAAAAAGGCGTTTTCATATCACATATTATACAAGATTTGTACATATCATATATAAAGAATACCCAAGAGCTCCCAAAGCATTGCAGATAATTGTCATTGCCCTTGGTGGTCCATTAAAGATGGAAGGTAAATAATCCTTATTGTTAAAAACACCATGTATGTTACATACAAGACCCAGAAGTCCCTAAGCTGGACAAAAATGAAAGCAGTGTTAAGAGGTAAACTCATAGCTCTGAGTGACTCCAAAGAGAAGCTGGAGAGAACATACACTAGCAGCTTAACATCATACCTGAAAGCTTTAGAACAAAAAGAAGCTAACATACCCAAGAGGAGTAGAAGGCAGGAAATCATCAAACTCAGGCTGAAATCAACCAAGTAGAAACAAAAAGAACTATACAAAGAATCAGCAAATCAAGGAGCTGATTCATTGAGAAAAATCAACAAGATAGATATGCCCTTAGCCAGACTAACCAGAGGGCACAGAGACAGTATCCAAATTAACAAAATCAGAAATGAAAAGGGAGATATAACAATAGAAACTGAAGAAATTCAAAAAATCATCACATCCTACTACAAAAGCCTATATTCAACACAACTGGAAAAATCTGGATGTGAATGCCTAAGAGGGGCATCAATGCAAACAGTGTGAAAGACGGGGCATTGTGCAAAGTGGGATTGGTAATGGTTGTATGCTGCAGACTTGCCAAAAAAATCATTGAATTATGCAATTTAAAATGGGTACACATTGTGATATATAAATTTTACCTCAATAAACTCTACCTTTTAGAAAAAGTACATAATGAACCTATTATTTTGTATTCTACACTAGTTGCAAACTAATAGTATACAGATCTGTTAATATGATCAATAAGATTATGAGAATAGTTTTCTAGTAAATGTTTGTCTTTTATGTACATATAAGCAAAGTTTGTTTCCCTTCAGCTTACTTTAAGTTTCTTTTTTAAAACAATGAATTTGTTCCACTTTAGTGCACATCCCCTGCATGGCCTCAGACATGTTAATCTTTTCTATTCATGTATTTGTTGTGATTTTTCCCATAGGAAAGTGTATATTACTAATTTTTCTTGTCTCTTATGTACAAAATGGCTGTTCTGGGTACACATAAAATTAAGAGAGAAACATTTTGCATGGTAACAGCAAATACCAATTAGATGTTCATAATCACTGCTCTCATCAATAATGATTTTTTTAAAATGTATTGATGTATATGAGTACGCGATGCTGTCTTCAGACACAACAGAAGAGGGCATCAGATCCCATTACAGGTGGTTGTGAGCCACCATATGGTTGCTATGAATTGAACTCAGAACCTTTGGAAGAGCAGTCAGTGCTCTTAACTGCTGAGCCATCTCTCCAGGCCCCCATAAATAACGATTATAAAACCAAATCTATGATGATTTCCTCAGAGTAGGATCCTTTAAGTAAAATTCCTGGGCATGTTTTCTAAATAATGCTCTCTGAATTAGAARCAGGCAGAACCCACTTTTGGTTCTTATTCGTTCCTTTTCCTGGAAACCCCATGTGGTTTTTGGGATTCTAGCATCCATGTCTCAATCTGATGTCTTTGAAGATACCATGGCTCTGTGATCCTTATCTCCTTTATCACAGYCCACCAGTCTTGTGAGCTATGTCTTGTTGGGTGATGAACTGAGTGRCCTTGAGTAAGAGATTTGATAAAGGGATACTGACTAATCGTGACTAGAGTTCTGCAGTAGTAGACAGACGCCTATTCTAAGGACCAAACACCACCAAAGGCTTGGAATCTGAAAGACTCACTGAAGRGTCAAATGGTAAATGGTTGAAATAGATTTATGCATTTGAGTCCGAAAGTATTTTGCAAATGGTGTGCTGCCTGCCTTCCAGAGCTTGATGTGCACAGCCTTTCATGTCTTAACCCCTGTTTTTTTTTTCTCCAGGTTCACCCCTTCTTCTACCTCCTTGCAAAGACACAGTAAACCAGTCAGTGGTCCTGCTCTTCCACAAGAGTGCCAGGCCTTCTCTCTTGTGAGGCTCCATATACTCCATCTTCCTGGATTGAGTCCCCTCCACCTAGCCTACCTCCTTCATTTGGCTCCTTCTCATAATCCAGGAATCCTATAGAACACTGCATCATCCTGGGCATTTCACTGTCCCCAAGCCTGAGTCTAGTGCTCCATCTTTAAGCTTTGATGGTACCCTGTCATTACTCTTACTGGATTTATATTGTCTGTTTATTTGCCTCCTTCTGGGTCACACTATGTGTCAGCCATGGGGTTGTGTCACTTTGATCTCTCTTCAAGAAAGAACTTGCTATTTAGCTGCAAGGAGTGCAGTCTGCTGACAGCCTCCAGCTGTTAATTCCTTCAAGATTTGCTTCAGTACCAAAGCTAAGGCCATGATCTTTTTGGGCAGCCCAGACAATGGCTGAGCCTAACAGTGGAAGCAGGACCACAAGAGACTCTCAGCAGGAAATCTTTGGGTTGGCAGAGATTCTATAAATCAGCACTGTGGTCTGAGACTCCTTCCTCCTCTCCTCAGTCATCCTTGTTCCCTCCATGGATGGCTTGGCTGTAAGGGGGTAAGAAGACATCTCCTTGCACAGTCCTGTTTTCTCACCTGTTCATACTTCTCCAACAAAGCTCTTGAACTTCTAATTTTGTCAGTGTACCCGCCTTCCAGAAAACCTGATGTACATGAATAATGAGCTCTTGAAAGTTGAGGGTACTCTGTCATCCAAACTGTATCTGCCACTTCCAAAACAGCACACAACAGGATCTCAGTAAGTCAGTATGGGATGAATGATAAATGAGTGGATAGGTGATCAAACTGGTGACCAACCCTGATGTCATGGTCTTAGATAACTCACAGGTGCTGCTCATCATTCGAGAACAATCTGACTTGAAGACACAGATCCACTTATGAAATGTGCTGCCAGAGACAGAAATATGCACCGTCAAGAGGGTATTTCCCAATAGCTGGATTTAGGCCAGACAATATCATTTACCCTTTGAGATAATCCCACGAGGTAAGGGAGTTGATCGAGAGTTTCAGAATATGTATATACCAAAAATTGTGTAACAGCTATAAAATTATCACTTACTATGAAGATGTCAAGTTTTAAATGTGGCTCCTTGTGCCAAAATAACCCCCAGGATCATTACAGACATTCAACTCAGACCCTGCTTATTTGGGACTTACATGCTGTGATCTGTACAAGGAATCTAGCTAGCAAACACCCTTCTATACTACCAAATCCTTAAGGGCAGGCATGCGAAGCCTGCATCTGCATCCCCACCAGAACTTAACCCTAGTATAAATGAATTGCTTAATCTACTTAGCCATAGAAAAGACACAAAGCCCGGTATTTTATTTACACACTGTAAGACTAGATCGGGCAGGTTCTTTGCTATTCTCACCTATATCCAAACCATATGACCCTTGTTTCTTGCGGCTTTAGTCTTGCCCAGGTTGCCTCAGCTCTATCGGCCTGTCCTCAGGGTCCACTTCTCCTGGCTATGTGCTCATCCACACAGATCCATCCAGCCTCATGGCAGCCTCGTCTTCTCTCTATCTTCTCTTTCCTTCTCCCCCTTGGCCTCTAGAACCCAGCAAGAGATGCACCCTATTAGAAGATACATAGACTTAGTGCCTCAGGTGAAATACATGCTCCGTTCCCTCCTTATTCAGCCTTCAGCTTCTGAATGTCTCCTGCTTCTGGTCACTTTTAAGCTATTATATAAAAATTTGCAAATAACATTGGAACTAGCATTCTCCCCCCTTTCCTTCCTCTTCTCCCTTCCTCTATGCCCTTCCTCTTTTCTTTGTGCCTTTCTGTCTTCTTCCCACACATTTCGCTTTTACTGATAAGATTACATTTGAGTAGTTAAATTAAAATCATAAAATTATACATTTATTTTTATCGAAACTGAATTTAAAGATAAGTTTATTAACTTTCCAGATATTTACTAAATGTCTACTCTGTCAGACACTATGCCTGATACTTTGGTATCAGCAGTAAGTAAAAAAGACAAGGTTCTACCCTCTGTCACACACTCTCGTACCAGGAGCGTGGATTGTCAAAAATAATCAACTATCCAAGCTGGGCATGATGAATCACACTGCAATCCCAGTAGTCAGAGGCCAGGGCAAAATGATCATGAGTTCAAGATTAGCTTGGACTCCACAGGAAATAGCAAAAATCCTAAGTATTTTACAGTAACAGAGGTAAGGTATATGGTTCTCAGAAACAAAACACTACGGCTGGATGTGGCAGTGCATACTTTAATCCAAGCACATTTGGAGCCAAGTAGATCTCTATAAATTTGAGACCACTTTGATTCATATAGTAAGTGCTAGGCCAGCCAAAGCTACATCATGAGACCCTGCCTTCAAAATAGAACAAAAGCAAAGACAAAATAAATCACTCTCACTCTTCAAAGATATTCAGATATTCAAGTCAGATACCCAGAGCCTGATAATATAATCTTACCTGGAAAAGAGCCTTTGCAGATGTTGTTAGGGAGGGTTCTTAAGAAGAAGAAATGTCCCAGACTATCTGAGTCAGTCCTACGTGCTTACATCAGTACCCTTAGAGACACACAGAGGAGAAGAGGGACAGCCTGATCACAGAGGTGTCAAGTTGACTGATTCAGCCACAGTCTATGGGTAGCCTGGAGCCACCACAGGTGGAGAAGCAGAGAAATGTCTTTCCAAGGCCTGAAGATAAAGCTCAGCCATATAGCCACCTTGGTTTAAGAATTCTGGCCTCCGAACTGTGAGAGAATACATTCAGGTTTGTTTGTTTGCTTGCTTTACACCAGGAAGTTTGGGATAGTTTCTAATCCCAAGAAACCAGCACAAAGAAATAAATAATCAACTATAATCTATATTAGAGACCTGGAAGATGACAACATAGATTTCAATCTATCCCATGTCTTCCTGCCTTTGGTATTTCTGAGTGTTTTAGAATAGTGTCTCATTTTCTGCACTCTACATTACATCTTGAGTGACACACTGACATTTTGTGCTTCCCCAGGATTACCTCTTCCAAGTGTGATTTAATCCCATCAATCAATGTGCTTAGCTCAATACCTCTTCCTCACATTGGTCTGGGTATGTACCTCACAGGTATAAGGCTGCTAATACACATTTCTCCTCATGGGGCTAGTCATAGCACCTTTCCAGTTCTTCACACTGTGATATGGTATAAGGTGCACAAGTGGACACTACCACGCTTGAGATTTAGGTTAGCTCTTCATACCAATTTGCCATTTGAGCATTGATAAGTTATTGGGGATATTTATAGGGCCACTTCCCCATGGTTAAAATAAGGGCCCGAGTTAGGTTTAACCTCAGACTTCTTCTCTGGATTTGAAACTAGCCATAATTCCAGTCAAATGGATTTGTTGCCATTCTTGCTTTGAGTTGGTTTTGTTTGTTTGAAGCAGAGTCTCAGTATGATAACCTGCACGGTCCCTACAAAGGTCTGGGCCACATAGACTCACAGTACTGAGGAAGGAAATAGAAACAAACCAACCTCCCAATCCTAGAAGCTATCTACAATTGATAACTGCTCATAATGGAAAAATTAATCTTCTCCAATAGAGCCTCACTGGGTATAAGCGTGGGCCCTGGATCCAGCGGAAGAAGGGCAACACAAAATGAACACAATGGCATGTTTGGGAGTTCCTTGTCTCATGTGCTTTGTATGGGCATTATCTTTATTTTCTTTCTTTCAATCTTTTTTTTTCTTACAGGTCTTTTGCATATATTTTCGATCTTGTATTTCTATGAGATTTCTATGTGTGCAAAAGTGTGTGTCTTTGCATCAATAAGTATTTTTTATGATTTTTTCATTTTATGTATGTGAATACACTGTCACTGTCTTCAAACACATTAGAAGAGGGTATTGGATCCATGTGAGACACCATGTGCTTGTTGGGAATTGAACTCAGGCCCTTCAGAAGAGCAGTCAGTGATCTTAACCTCTGAGCCATCTCTCCAATCCTGTAAGTATTTTTGTGCTTTTTCTTTGGTTCTTTTTTTCTTGGTAATTTGTTTGTTTTATTCTATTCCAGTTCGATATCATATCATATCATATCATATCATATCATATCATATCATATCATATGCCTGTTTCTACTCTATTGAGATAGGGAAAGAAATGGGGTAGATTTGGATTGAGTGGAGAGTTGGAGAGGATCTGGGAGAAGTTTGGGAAGGGAAAACCAAATTCAGAATATAAAAAAATCTATTTTCAATTTTAAAAAATCATTTATTTCATTTTTAATAATGTATGTGTATGTGTGTGGATCTGATGTGGTCTGTCCTCACAAGTGCAGATGCCTGGGAGGTCAGAATTGTTTCATCCTCAGGAGCTAGAGTTCTAAAGGGTTGTGAGCTACCTGATATGTGTTATGGGAATCAACCTCAGATCCTCTGCAAGAGCAATATAAACTCTCAACTGCTGGGGCATCTCTCCAGGATTTAATTAAATAGTTTTAACATGTGTCAAAAAATGTTTATTTAAACTGATTTGGGGTTTCTACATAACTAATCTCACAGTCAGATGAATTTTATATATTGCAAAACCATTTATGCTAATTGACTTGGTATGCAAAGTAACTAACACTGGAAACAAATTGTGCAATACAAAGTTACAAAGTTACCTTAAATAAAGAGAACCCACACTTTAGTTACCTTTAGTTACCATGAATCCATTCCACACAGCCCCAGGTGAGCCCCAATAAATCAGAATCAACCTTTGGAAACTCATTTCAATGTTATAAACTTGATGATGTCATTGTCATGACATGGATCCGCTTAAACAAGTTAGTGTAAGCTGACTCATGCAGTCATTAGAGGTTCAGCATCACACTTCCTCAGTGAGTTTGGCAGTCAGCAGGCCCTAGCTCGTACCTGCACTTTATTCAGTATCATTATTCATTATTTGAACAAATCTATAATCTGTGCTCCTGGCAGTCCAGGTCTAAACGTATCTCTTCTTCCCTTATTCTTTTTCTATCTCTCCATCTCTTATGACACAGGATATTACTCATTTATATACAGAAGTAGATAGTCATCAAAAAGCCCACTCCAATGCCTTGTAYTATAGAGTTCACAAATGTACGACACAGGAATGGCCACACCCATCAAAGAGTTTACCTGCACTAAGACAGCCAGATATTTATGTCAGTAGCCCATTGTTAGGATTAAAACAAGAATACATGAACTCATTGCAGAAACAGGAAGCAAACACTCTGTTCTATTGGACTAGAAGTAAGCCATTGATCTAAGTTGTGGAACTCATCACTGTGTTCCAGTCCTAGCACAAGCTCTGCAGTGAGTGAATCAAGCACTCCATAGATATGAAGAATATGGCTGTAAATATGGCCAGAAGTAATCATCATGGATGCTCAGACAGATGACTGGGGATTGAAAGACTGAAGGGTGCTGAATGACAGAAGGCAACTGGGACCTTTTTAGAGGGAATGCAAGGAAAGATACAGAAATAGATGTTTTTTGTGGAGAAGAAAGGATTTGAAAGCAAAATTAATGTTGAAGTTGATTCATTTTTTAAAAAGTGTATCAGAATAAATTCTTCTTTTTTAAAAGATTTATTTACAAGCTGGTACAACCACTCTGGAGATCAGTCTGGCGGTTCCTCAGAAAACTGGGCATGATACTGGAGGACCCTGTTATACCACTCCTGCACATATACCCAGAGGATTCCCCAGCATATGATAAGTACACATGCTTCACTATGTTCATAGCAGCCATATTTATAATAGCCAGAAGCTGGAAAGAACCCAGATGTCCCTCAACAGAGGAATGGATTCAGAAAATGTGATAAACTTACACTATAGAATACTATTAAAACCAATGAATTAAAAACTATTAAAAACAATGAATTCATGAAATTCTTAGGCAAATGGGTGGAACTGGAAAATATTATCCTAAGTGAAGAAACCCAAATACAAAAGAACACACATGGTATGTACATATATGTTTCTCAGCCCTCTTCTGAGGGTGAATACACACACACACACACAGAGAGAGAGAGAGAGAGAGAGAGAGAGAGAGAGAGAGAGAACCGGGAAACAAAGAGTTTTTTTTTAAAAAAAAAATCCATATAATTAACAAATTAACTAAATCCAAAATATCATAGAGAGAAAATCTAAATGAATAAAACTTCAGCTCAAAAAGAGGATATAGCAGCAGACACTAAGGAAATCCAGAGAATCATGAGAACATAGTTTAAAAACCTATGGAAGTTTCACCAAATTGGAAACTTTTAAATGTACTGGATAGTTTTCTTAATACATATCACTTACCAAAGTTAAATATAGATAAGATGAGCAATTTAAACGGATCTATAACCTCTAATGAAATAGAAACAGTAATTAAAAGTCCAGGGACAGATGGATTTAGTATAAAATTCTATCAGACTTTCAAAGAAGAGTTAACCACAATACTACTCAAATCATTCCACAAAATAGGACAGCAGAAGCACTGCCCAATTCTTGTAGCAAGGCCACAATTACTTTGATACCTAAATCACATTTTTGCTATATTTTTAAGTAATTGATTAATTAGTTAATTAATAAAAACCAACATACTAGGTAAAGGTTAACAACTGACCTGTCACATACATGCTGGGAGTGGGAAAATCAGTTTTCTCAAAAAATGACACTGAGTATGTAAACTACTTTAGGACAGATCTCATGTTCAGGAGTAGTTGACTATATAATGGACACTACATTTTTTCTGTGCACTTTATTGTTTGTTGTGGGCTTTTTGTTGGAGGAGGTGGCAAGTTGTTGGTTGGTTGGTTTGAGTTTGGATTGTTGCCTTGCTGCTGTTATTTTGGCTGTGGTTTATGTTTTCTTGGTATTTAGGAGTTTTATAGTTCTATTTTTGGTTTTTGAGAAAGAACTCAAAGTTGGGTGGATTGGAAAGGAAGAAGATCTAGAAATATCTAGGGGATGGGAAGAATATAATAAATATATTAAATATAAAAATTCTTTTAAATAATAAACAGTATAGTTTTAAGAAGGCTTAACAAAGAGAGAATTACAGACCAATTTCCTTTATGTGCATAGAAGCAAAAATTCTCAAGAAAATATTTGCAACTCATATTGAAGAACACATCAAAAAGAGCATCCACCATGATCTAGTAGGCTTCATCTCAGAGAAACAGYAAAATTTGTAAACTGACACATGTAATTCACCATATAAACAGAGTGAAAGACAAAAACTACACTATCATCTCATCAGATGCAGAAAAGGCCTTTTGCCAAATTCAACATCCTTTCATGATAAAGGTCCTGGAAAAAGTAGAGCTACAATGGACATGCCTCAGCATAATAAATGTAATTTACAGCAAGGCTATAGACAGCATCAACTTAATGAAGAGAAACTTCAAGCATTGCCACTAAAATCAAGAACAAGACAGATTTTCCACTCTCTTCATATCTATTCAATACCATATAGAACAGTGTTTCTCAACCTAATGCTGAGACTCTTTAATCAATACCTCCTGTCATGGTGACTCCAGCCATAAAACTTATTTGTACCTRTAATTTTGCTACTGTTATGGATTGTGATGTAAATATCTAATATGCATGATATCTGATATGAGACAATCTCTGAAAGGATTGTTTGATCCCCAGAGGGATTGTGACTCACAGGATAAGAACCACTGAGAGACTCAACAAAGAAAGAGAATAATTAGAGAACAGTTTCCCTTATGAACATAGATTTAAAAATATTCAATAAAACCCTTGCAAACTGAACCTAAGAACATATAAAAAAAATCATCCACCATGATCAATTAGACTTCATTCCAGAGATGCAAGGATGGTTCAATAATTAAAAATCAGTAAATGTAATCCACCAGACAACGAGACTAAAAGAAAAAAAAACACATAATCATCTCATTAGATGAAGAAAGGGCCTATCATAAAATAGAAACAAGACAAAGTTGTGCATTCCATAGCTATTCAATATTGTACTCAAAGTTTTAGCCAGAGCAAAAAGACAACTGAGGAAGATCAAGGTGTACAAATTGGAAAGGGAGTAGTAAAGTATCTTTATTTACAGATGATATGATATTATATATAACTGACCCTAAAAAATTCACCAGRGAACTCCTATAGCCAATAAACACTTTCAACAATGTGTCTGGATTCAAGATTAACCACTTGCATAGGCAATAAGAATAATGATTAATAAATAGCACCCCATGAAAATGAAAGGAAATCTGCCATTCAGACAATGTGGTAGTCTACAGAATGGAAAAAATATTTACCAAGTACAACATCCCCTAGAGAGCTAATATCCAAAATATATAAGAATTCCAAAGGTTCATATCAATAAAACAAATAACCTGATTTTTAAAATGGCATACAGATCTAAACAGAGAGGTCTCAACAGAGGAATCTCAAATAACTGTGAAGCCATTAAAGAAATGTTCAACATTTTTAGCCATCAGGGATATGCAAATCAAAAGTACTTTAAGATTCCATCTTGCATCCATCATAAGGCTATATCAATAACACAACTGATAGCTCATGCAGGGAAGGATTTGGAACACAAAGAACACTTATAAATTGCTAGTGGGAGTGAAAACTCATAMAGCSACTATTGAAATAAGTGTGGAAGTTCCTAAAAAACATGGGAATTGATCTACCTCAAAATCTAGCTATACCATTTTTAGGCAGGTCCCCAAAAGTTACTTCATCTTACCAGACAGACACTTGCTCAGCTGTGTCCATTGCTGCTCTATTCATCACAAGCAGAAATTGGGAACAACCCAGATGAATGGATAAAGAAAATCTAGTATATTTACAAAATATTACTCAATCATTAAAAAATAAAATCCGGCCATTGACACCAGGGAACCGGGAGACTCCACAGCCTTCTGTGCACAGCCCCCCAGGAGAGAATGATCTCCCAGCAGCTCTTTCACTTCTGAGCACAGAGGTGAGATCTCTACCTTCTCTCTGGAGGGGAACAGCTAGGAGAACACAGGGCCTAAGAACAGTGGAGCAGCTGGGTCAGAAGTCTTCCTGCCGCCATTTGCACCAGAGAGCTGGGAGACTCCACAGCCTTCTGTGCACAGCCCACKAGGAGAGAGTGATCTCCCTGTAGTGCTTTCACTTCTGAGCTCAGAGGAGTAAGGACACAGGCTTACAAGCCCACAGGAGGAACAAACTCCAGCCAGAGACAGCAATACCAACTAGCACTAGAGATAACCAGATGGRGAAAGGCAAGCACAAGAACCCTACCAACAGAAACCAAGGCCTCATGGCAATATCAGAACCCAGTTCTCCCGCCACAGYAAGTCCCAGATACCCCCAACACACCGGAAAAGCAAGAGTTGGATTTAAAATTATATCACATATTTCTGATAGAGGGCTTCAAGAAAGACTTAAATAGCTCCCTTAAAGAAATACAGGAGAACATTAGTCAACAGGTAAAAGCCCTTAAAGAGGAAACACAAAAATCCCTTAAAGAAATACAGGAGATCATGGGTCAACAGGCAGAAG
>BDUI01002527.1:118660-130188 GCA_002335545.1 Apodemus speciosus | reverse complement strand
TTTGGAACTCAAGTAAGAACAGTAAGAACAGTAACGTCTATATGATCTTAATTTTATAAAGCAAGGCAGCATGCAGGAAGACATGGTACTAAAGCCATAGTTGAGGACTTACATCTTAAGACAATCAGAGGCATAGAGATCTACCTGTAAATGTATGGGCTTTGTGATACAAATCCTTCCCTATTGACATCTCCAACAAGTCAAAGCCTCCTAATTTTCCCAAAATATTTCACTACCTCAAGATAAATTATTCAGACATATGAGCCTATGTAAAGGGAATTCTCATTCAAACCATCATGAGTGCTATACTAAATTCTTCTTTCCTTACAAATGTAAGAAATAATCAATTGAAAGGTGTGTTTTAATGCAACAATCTATTTTGACAGTAAGAACATAATACAGTTATCACTAATAAGTGCATGGGGCATTTCTTTATAAAATGAAGTCCAGACTTCTCAAACTTTCCCACTTAGCTAGGTTTTTGCCTGTTAAATTTTTATGATACTCTTTGCACACAGCATACGAAGCAGGTATATTTAGAGAAATTATCTCCTGATAATATATGTATATACACATATTTCAACAATTTTAGTATATACATAATTTCAGAATAAAATAAATTATTAACAATAAAAGCAAATTTAAGTGGTAATGAGATGCATACTATCACTTATATCTACTTAAATAATTAAACATTTGAATATTATTTGATCCTGTGGGCAGTGYTTTAATTAGGACTTTTGTTGCTATGATAAAAAAAAAATGCCCCGAGAAACTTGGGGAGGAAAAAGAGCTATTAGACTTACATTTGCTGAATCTTTGTCTACTGAGCGGAAACAAAGACTGGAACTCTAATCTTGTGGGATCCTGGGAGCAGGAATGACACAGACACCACAGAAGAGCATAGTGTGTATTGCTCAGCCTGCGTTCATACCCATTCAGTATCTCCAGCACAGAGGGTAAGAGGTATAAGGATCTGGGCCCTCTACATCAATCACAAATTAAGAAAATGCTCAACAGTCTTACCAACAACAGGCAATAATGGATTCAAATTCTCAATTGAGGTTTCCTTCTCTCAAATTGYTTTGTATTTCAAGTTGACATAAGGCAAGCCAATACAATTAACTTAACAAACAAACACATCACTGTTAACCTATAATCTTTCCATTCAGGTTCATCCCTAAGAACACACATTAATATCAAGATCTCAATATAAAATGCTATAACATTTTAAAGTCCTACAGCCTTAAAAAATTAAAACATTTATTAAAAATGAAAGTCTTTTTATCTATTAAAACTTTTTCTAAATATCCAAAATCTCATAATTTTGAATTCCTGTAAATTAAAATAAAAAATAAGTTTAATATTTCCATACTCTAAGAGTAAAGACTCGGGCAGAGTCACAATTTTGAACAGAGAAAAGACAAACTCCAAAGTTGTAAATAGCTCAGTATTTAATGTATAGGTTTCTTTCACATTCTTCTGGGTTTCTCCAAAGACTTTTGGTCACATCTATAAGTTTACACACACACAAACACACACACACAATCTCCTAACTTTGGGCTATCTTCATTACAAAGTTGCTACTGTCTGCAAAAATCCTCTCATGGTATTGGCTGCTCTAAAATGCTAGTATCTCCTGTTACAACTACTTTCCATGTTCAAAAATAGCCTTCCTGAGATCTCTTCATGGTGTCAAGTCTAAAATTCTAGAAATGGTTTCTCCATCACTAGAGCTTCGACTGCTACTGAGACTGCACCATCAGGAGAGGCCTCTCCTGGACGCTTGTGGTATCAAGGATCTACCTCTGAAAGACAAACTAAATTATCAAGAACAGCTTCTAGGAAGAGATGAAACCTAGACTATTTGTGAAATGTAGTTTCTGCAMGTTAACAATGAAGAAACTAATCCCAGAAAGCTTTACCACAATGGTGCTTGCTTCTTCTTATTTGCTAGTAATTTTTCTTCTGTAGGAAACCAGTGTCAACTGTACCAATAAAGCAAAGAATTAGTTTCAGTAGTGCTGGTCTCTTTTTAAACATGGTTGATTCTATAGCCCCGTACGAACAGAACCACAGTRAACACATTCAAAATATCAAATGACATTCATTCCCCTCATTCTGCAAGAGGACCCCCCCTCCACAGCAAGGTCTCCCCACTCCCTGGTTACTCAAATTTCTTAAGAGTTACACTCACCTTCACCCACTGAGACCTGACCAGGCAGTCATCTGCTATACATGTGTCAGGGGCCTCAAAATAGCTCCTGTATGCTCCCTGGTTGGTGGTTCAATGTCCAAAGAGATCTCAGGGGTCTGGGTTAGTTGAAACTTCTGGTTTTCCTATGGTGTTGCCCTACTCCTCAGCTACTTCCTCAGGCTTTTCATAATTTAATCACAGAGGTATCTGACTTCAGTCCAATGTTTGGGCTTAATTATCAGCTTCTCAGTCAGCTTCTTGTGGGGCCTCTCAGAGGAAAGCCATTCTAGGTTCCTATCTGTAAGCACACCATTGCAACAGTAATAATATCAGGCCTTGGAGCCTCTGCTTGAGATGGATCCCAAGTTGGGATGGTCACTGGACTTCCTTTCCCTCGGTCTTCCTCATTTTTGTGCCTGCAGTTCTTTTAGACAACTCTGGTTCAGAATTTTTCACTGTGGGATGGCAACCCCATCTGTTTACTTCATGAAATGTTTTTCTACTGGAGGTAGACTCTCACGAGTTTCCTCTCCTCACTGTTGGGCATTTCATCTAAGGACCCTCCCATCAAGTAATAAGAGTCTCTTCTCCCAGGTTTTTGTGATATCTAGAGGGTCCCCTCACATCTTATCTCTAAGGCTGCATATTTCTATTCATTCTGCTGGCCCTAAGTGCTTGTCACCTGTTTCTCCCCATAAACCTCTCCACCCCTTACCTGATCATGTTCTCTTTTTCCCCTTTCCCTCCCCTATCCTATCAACGTTCCTCACTCCCTCCATGTCCTTTGATTGTTTTCTTCTCCCTCCAACTTTCTTGAGTTCAGTGGATTATGTTCTAGGTTTTCTGTAATTTTTTGCTAATATCCACTTATTAGTGAGTACATATGAACAGAGGAAGTGCTAATGGCTGTGAAGCAGCTAAGAAATACCCAACATCCTTAGTCATTGTGAAATGTAAATCAAAATGACTATGAGTTTACATTTTACACTAGTAAGAATTCCCAAGAACAAAAAATCAAGTGTCTTCACATGCTAGTGAGGATGTATAGCAAAAGGAATAATACTTCATTGCTGGTAGAAGTGAAAACTTGTACAACCACTTTGGAACTCAAATTGTAGGAATCTCAGAAAACTGGGAATAATTCTAACTCAGTACACAGCTATATCACTGCTGGGCATATATCCAAAATATATTCCACCATACAAGGTCAGCTATGCTCACAGCAGATTCATTATAGCCAGAAACTGAAAACACACTAGATGTCAGTCAACTGAACAATGGATTAAGGAAAATATGGTACATTTAGATAATTCGTTCAGCTATTCAAAATAATAACATTATGAAATTTGCAGGAAAATGGATGGAGCTAGAAAGATTATTCTGACTGAGGTAAACCAGCCCTAGAAAGACAGTGCCCTCAGTTATAAGTAGATACTAGCCAAAAAGTACAAGATAACCATGCTACAATCCAGAGACTCAAAGAAGCTAAGAAACAAGGGAGGATACTTCAGTCTCACTGAGAAGGGAAGTTGAGTAGGTATTGGGGGTAGATGGAGGGAGGAAACAGGTTGTGAGAAAGTGTAGTGAGGGTAAAGAAGCATTCAAGTCTGCGAAGGATAGATAGAGAGAGACCTGAAAGAACTAGAAGGGGCATCTCTGGGAGAAACCATGGTCAATGGAAATACCCAGGAATCTGTGAGTGTGGCCTGAGCTAAGACTACTAGCAATAGAGGATATGAAACTTGAAATATGGCCACTTCCTATAATGACAAAAGACTTCCAATGGAGGAATGGGGACAACTACCCACCCGCAGAGACTTCAACCCTCAATTTGTCCTGTATACAATATGTGCAGGAATAAAAATGGGACCGAATTTGAGGAAATGGCCAACCAATGAGACACATACCATATGAGAGAGCCTACCCTATCAGGAGCCATTTTGCCTGCTTCTGTGAAAGACTGCCTGTCAGATTAAGGTCTGCTTGCAGATTTCCTGGCCTGCTGATACATGGAACAATAAGAGGAGACACTCTTGATTCTCTTGGAGAGAGGTGCTGAATGTTCTATTAATCTTGGTAGAAGGAAAAGAATGGAAGAGATAGCCTGTGTATGTTAGGCATTGTTAATGTTAGTTTGTGACTTTGTTTCCCGTGGCATTATAAAGTATAAAAATCATGTGTGAAATGAACTCAGGGCTTCTGTAGTATTCACTAGGYAGCCATCCTGAATTAAAAACAAACAAACAAACAAAACAATAAACAAATAACCACCTTAAATGACACGATGAAGTTGTTCTATGAGAACTGCATAAGAAAGTCTTCTGTCATCTGCATAGTTCACAGCATTATATACAAAGCTCTGACAGTAATTCTTCTTTAGCTCTCTATATTCAAATTCTTTTCTAACTCAGAATTCCAAAATCCTTCAACAGTCTTCCAAAAATTATTGTCAAGATTGTAACAATACCTCGCTCCTGGTACCAATTTCTGTCTTAGTTAGGGCTACTAATTTTTTTGTGATCAAACACTTTGTACAAAAGTAACCTGAGCAGGAAAGAGCTTATGTCTTACATATCATAAATCCTAGTCTTATTTTTTAAAATGAGCCAAAAATTTAAACCTCTTGGAAACTTACATGTAAGAGCTAAGACAAGGGTTATGGAGGAATGTTACCTATTTAACTGTTCCTGATGGATTTCTTAGTATGATTTCTAATAAAATCCAGGACCGCCATTCCAAGAGTGATAGTATCCAAATGTGCTGGAACCTCAAACATCAATTGCTAAGAAAACTTCTTACACATTTGTGTACTGCCAGATCTTGTGGGGAAGAATTCACAGTTAAAATTCCATCCTCTCAAATGACTCCAATTTGTACCAAGATAACATAAAACTAATCCGTACCAACAGAGAGCATTTTTAAAGTTTTCTGATTTTGACAACTTTTTAATTTTGTAATAAATAATACTGAGAATGCAGCTTCATAAAAATACCTTGCATAACGAAGACCTGAAGAGGATGGCAACCCCATAGAAAGAACAACAGTGTCAACTAACCAGGATCTTCCAGAGATTAAGCTACTAATCAATGAACATACATGGCCTGGTCCAAGTCCTTGCCCCCCAGCACATATGTAGCAAAGGACAGCCTTGTCTGGCCTCAGTGGGAAAGGGTGAGCCTAATCCTATAGAGACTTGATGCCCAAGGGATGTGAGATGCTGTGGTGGGGGGAGGGGGATCACTCTCTTAAAAGGAGAGGAAGATAGGGTGATGTACTCTAGGAGGCTGAAGCAGTAAGGGAGGGCAATATTCATGGTAAATAAATAARCTAATTAAAAAATATATATAGTAAAAGTCTAATACAGGAGTGCTTTTTTTCCTCTATGTGGATCTTCAAGTCAGCAATACATGTAATTAAACATGTTAATTTAATAATATTCAAGAATACATTTACTTGATTTATGATATGTTCAGAAAATGATACTAAAAACTGACTTTCTTTTCTTTAACTAATTATGTGTCTGTAAAAGCAGAATATTTTTATATGTACAATAAAAGCAGTAAAACATAAAATGATCAATTGATTCCACCCAGGGGTATTTTAGGTATCCTCCACTGACATTGTCTATAATGGTTAGATATGCAGAGTAAAGTGTGCATGTTGTGTGTTCAGACCCAAGGCTGTGGTGAATGTACCTAATAAACAAAGGTGAGAACATTTACATGGATTACATATTTGAAATTAAATTTATTCTGGCTACTATATATTCTGAAATATATTATTATTGCTAAGTTTGTCATGAATTCCCTTCAGTTAAAAGATGCCATGCAATTTTATTATGTACAATTTTAGAAAGTATGACCTGTTTAATCTCATTAGATAATATGTCCTCCATAAACACTGATTGGCTCCTGACTAATGAATTGCTACATGCCAGTTGACAAACTTAAAGCATCATTTTTCAAACTATTTCAACCAATTAGGCAACAAGTAAAGCCTAAGTATGTATGTAGGCATTATACTGGCTGTTTTTAGAGAAAAGCAACAAACTCCTCTGTATTTATTTCATACCAGCTTACACTTGGCCTAATTTGTTGTTATATTCTTCATCTACTGAAGCCAAACAGATTACTAGCCATTAAATATATACCATTAGTATATTTCCAATTAACTCATTCATTAGAACTGGATTCACACTAGTCATACCCTCATTAGTATAGGTTAACTTTTTTTCTAGACAAGTGGTTCTTAACCTGTGGGTCAAGATCCCCTTGACAAATTATATCCCAACATTATTTATATTATGATTTATAGCAGTAGCACAATTACAGTTATTCAGTAGTAACAAAGATATATAGTAGGGGGTCTCCATGAGGAACTATATTAAAATGAAGTAGCATGGTTGAAAAACTGTTCTGGAAAATAATGCTGCACTTATCACCATCGTGTTTTTCTCTCTTTCAAACCAAATAATTTAGAATATGTACAGCTTTATAAAAGTCTTTCAACAGAGGAATCTCAAATGGCCTAGAAACGCTTGAAGTGTTCAACATTCTTGTTCATCAGAGAAACACAAGTTAAAACAACCCAGAGATTTCACTTTACATCAATCAGAATCGCTAAGTTCAAGAATTCAAGCACGAACACATGCTGACAAGGATGTGGAAACAGGAAACACCCCTCCATTGCTAGTAGTACAAGCACTCTAAATATCAATCTGGTATTTTCTCAAGAAGTTGGATATAGTTCTACCTGAAGACCCAATTATACTGCTCCTGGCTACTTACCCAAATATATACCACCATACCTCAAGGACATGTTCACAACAGCTCTATTTATTTGCTTACTTATTTTTTCTGTGTCTTTATATTTTTATTTATCAGTCACTTTATTTGTTTAGATTTCAAATGTTATCCCCCTTCTCAGTCTCCTCTCCATGAACCCTCAACCCCATCTTGCTCCTCTTTGCATCTAAGAGGGTGCTCCCTCACACATTCACCAACTCCTACCTTATCTCTCAAGCATTCTCCGTCTGTGGGTCATCAAGCCTCCACAGGACCAAGTGCCTCTCCTCCCACTGATGCCAGATGAGGCATTCCTCTGCTACATATGTAGCAGGAGACATGGACTGGCCCATGTATACTCTTTGGTTGGTGTTTTAGTCCATGGAAGCCCTGAGAGATCTGGTTAATTGATACTGTTCTTCCTATGGGGTTCCAATTCCCTTCTGCTCTTCTAACTCTTTAGTAAAGTGCCCTTGCATCTATGCCTTTCTAGCATAGATGTTCAGAATTGAGAGTTCTTCTTGGTAGATTTTTCCTTCGATGAGTATGAATTGTTCTTTCTTATCCTTTTCAATGACTTTTGGTGGAAAGTTGATAATATCCAATATTAGAATGGTTACTCCAGCTTGTTTCTTGGGACCATTTGCTTGGAAAATTATTTTCTAGCCATTTACTCTGAGGTAGTGTTTGTCTTTGACACTAAGGTGCATTTCCTGTATGCAATAAAATGCTGAATCCTGTTTACATGTCCAGTCTATAATTCTAAGTCTTCTTATTGGGGAATTGAATCTATTGATGGTAAGAGATACTAAGGAATACTGATTGTTGCTTCCTGTTATTTTTTATGTTATTTTTATGTTTGTGTGACTATCTTCTTTGGGGTTTGTTGAAAGATGAATTTCTTGCTTTATCTAGGGTGCTATTTCTTTCCTTCTGATGGCGTTTTCCATCTATTGTCATTTGTTGGGCTGAATATGTGGAAAGATATTGTATAGATTTTGTTTCAGAATCCCTGTGCTCAGTCATTGGTTGGCTGTGATTATCTGCATCTGTCTTAGATACCAGAAATTTCAAATGATATAGACTTCTGTCAACAAAAGAATGGATACAGAAAAAAAATGGTAAATTTAATTATAGAATGCTACTTAGCTATTGAAAACAGGAATATCATGAATTTTGCAGGCTATGACCTATCATCCCGAGAGAGGTAACTCAGATCCAAAAGGATATATTTTGTATATACTCACTGATAAGACGATATTAGCCATAAATTACAGGATACCCATGAAACACCTCACAGACCCAAAATAGTTAAGCAAGAAGGAAAGCCCAAGCAAGGATGCTTGAATAATACTTGGAAGCAGGAACAAAATAATCATAGTAGGTAGAGGAAGGGAAGGAACTGGGTAGAATAGAAAAGGGAGAGGAGAAGCAGGGTTACAAGCAGGCAGAGCCAGGAGAGGGAACCAGAAGGCCAGGAGAATGAGTCGAAGTCTGCAGCTGCTAGGTGTTGGCAAGTTCTCTAGGAAATCTCAGAGACCTGGGAAGGGGAAGCTTCCAGGAATCAATGTGGATGACCTTAGCCAAGATGCTTAACAGTATTGAAATGAAAGCTGAAGAGACTATCTCCTGTAGCAAGACAGGACAGACAGTGTAGGGATAATGGTAACAACCCACCCACAAAGTTTTAATTCCAAAATTTGTCCTCTCTGAAAGAAAGGCATATATAAAGATGGAACAGAATCTGAAGCTATGACCAACCAATAACCGTCCCAACTTGAAACCCGTTTCTTGGGCAAAAACCAATCCCTGACACTATTAATATACTCTGCTATTCTTGCAGGCAGGAGCCTAGCATAGCTCCTCTGGGTTATTGTACTTAGGAACTGAATGAAATGGACACAGATATCCACAGCCAAACTTTGGACAGAGGTGTAGGGGACTCTTATGGAAGAGTAGGGGGAAGCATTGAAGTCCATGGAAAGGATTGGTACCCCACAGGAAAACCAACAGAATCAACTAACCTGGAAACTTTCGAGCTCTCAGAGCCTGAGCCACCAATCAAAGATTACCAGTGGGTTGAAACAAGGCCCCCAGTATATATGTAGCAGATGTACAGCTTCGTCTTCATGTGGTTCCCGCAACAATCAGAGCAGACATTCTCCCTAAAGCTGTAGACTGGCTGTGGTATCAACAGCATTTGGGATATAAACAAACAAACAAACAAACAAATAAATAAACAAATAAATAAATGTAAATATCAATAAAGTTAAATCAAAATATCAATATCAAATTGATCATATTATCTACATATCAGTGCAATGTTAAACAAGTATTGACACTATGATATAGCACTAATATTTGATGAGTCTGTTTTCATAAAACTTATGTCTGGATAGTCTTCTGACTGATCTTTTTCTCAAGAAAACTGAATAATAAAAACTATATTTTTCTGTACAATCTTATTTTTCTTAGTTATCTTCTCAGAATTGGCATGAATAAAAAATAGTTTTATTCTCATTAGTCTTATTTGATTTTACACATGAATTTTTATATATTTATAGGATTTGAATTTAGGTATGTTGTAGTTTTTAAATTTTTCTTTGAATTAGGCATAAAGCAAAATTCCTGTTTTCTTCATAATATTTAATATGTAATTAAAACTTTAAAATAATTTGATATTTAATCACCAAAGGTTGTGATCAATTATTATCTTCTAGGAAAGTGATAATGTAAAGTCCTCCTGACCCACAGGACAGTCATATTAGTGAGGGTGAAAGAAAGGACATAAGACATGAATTGAAGAGGTGACATCTTATGTTTGAGACAAAGTATTTAAGAATATGTATTTTATTTAGAGCATAAGACAAATAGTCTTCCTACTGATCTATAAAATTTTTTCTAAGTTATTTTTAGCATGAACATTTTATCAGATCTTAAAGTAATAAAAAAAGACCTTCCATAAACTTGAATGAAGCATTAAAGGAGAAATACGTTTCTTAGCTATTACAATAAGTGCAAAATACAAATTTACATTTTATATGTGGGCGTGAATTAATAAATGGCATACAGCACTCAATGCTTTTATTATTTTATACACTTCACCATTTGCAAATCAATTCTAACCTTACTGCTGAAATTCTAATGTCTTGGAAAGTTTTAAATTGGTCAGTTATATTAGGTCATTGACATTTTTCTGGGTAATAATACTTGTCACTTGTATTGTGTTATATAGAAAGTGACAAGATAAATGTATACTTTTCACTATTTCAGTGATCACAATTCTAGTTGGCAAGAAAAGAATCTTAAAATAGTGGCTAGAAACTATGTAATGGAAGGAAAACTGTGAAATGTGCGTGGAAATTTACCATTGAAGACTGTAAAATTTAGATTCAAGATGGAAATTTTAAAGCTTAATTACTCTAAGGAACATATTCAAATAAGTACATCAGCATAATATGTATAGATAATCATAATAGAGAAATGTTATAAACAGCTCAATATTTTCTAGTTTGGTGACTCTAAACATTGAAAGACAAAGGAGTAGCAGATAACAATTGTATTAAATTGCCTTAAGTCATAATATGCAAAAAACTTAAAAGCATATACAATATTATAAATAAATTATGACTAATAAATGTTGTTAATACTACTCATATGTAACATGAAACATTTAACTGCCTCAACTCTTTTAGAAGACTTCAGAAATATTCCAGTGAAAGAGTAACCATTGTGTGTTGGAGAATAGGGCAAAGGTAACCTAATACACAAATCGTAATTGAGTCAATTTTGGTTCACAGAGCTATGAGTGAAGATGGTTTCATGTAAAGATTAAGATGACACTTAAAGTGATAAATCTAATGGTTGATTGCTTATAGGCAGTAAATAATGTTTATTTATTTATAAGTAAATATTTTCAGTAAGGACAAAACTATGGGTATGAGTGGTTGACAGATTGTTATTAAATGTTAATGTCTATAAAAACATATAATTGCRGCTTAGATCCAATAAATTTTATTATCATTATTAGACTTCAAATGTACAATTTTATAATGTCAAAATATGTTCATATATATATATATATGTGTGTGTGTGTTAGTTGTCAAAATATTTTGACAGGTTAAATTATACATCATTAGAGTCAATAAAGATATAATGCTTAATCATGGTAAAATTATTTGGATTCCTGAATTCAACATATTAATGACAATATTTTTAACATTTTTTACTACTAAAATCAAGAGAAATTGAGCATGGCATGGTTATTACAGAAATTATATGTATTTACTTTGTAATTTCTAGAATGCAATATAGATATATAGAGAGTATGTTGAGTTAATACCAAAATATTAATAAATAATTAGGAATTTATCTAATGTCACAGGAGTTCTGTGTACCTATTTTTAATTTTTGGTGATCTTCACCTGATTATATCATATTTGTCTTCTCTTGCTCCCTTCAAACTCTCACATATACCACCTCTTTCTTTCTTTCAAATTCATGTCTTTTTTATTACTTTATGTACATATATGTATATGCATACATAT
>BDUI01002527.1:71518-82069 GCA_002335545.1 Apodemus speciosus | reverse complement strand
GAGAGAGAGAGAGAGAGAGAGAGAGAGAGAGAGAGAGAGAGAGAGAGAGAGAGACAGAGAGAAATTCAAAATGAGAGAGGAGGAGATAAAGGGAGGAAAAGCAACAGAGGCAGGAAGGGAGGGGATGAGGGGGAAGGCAAGAAGAGAAAAGACAAACAACATTGTAAGGGATAGCCTTATCATGGAGTTTAGATGTCTCCATGTGGTCCATTGTTCTCAGCCTTTATTGTATTAAAAAATTTAGGATTGGCTTAAGACATAAGAAACACATAGTAGAAAAAGACCCCTAAGCAAAAGATACTTGATACTCAAACTCTCTGTTACAAAGAAAAGTCTGTGGCTTAGAGGAGAGTGAGCTACTCACACAAGTAACTGAGATTGTTTATTATTGTCACAAGTGTCTCTATTTGTTAAAACAGGTTTTCCTGTTGGACAGGAATGTTTTAAATTATGGAATCAGTGTACATTATCTCAATTTATACAAAAGAATATGTGATTCAATCTAAACAGGACATCTTCACATTAGATTGTTGGGCTTCCAGTGATTTTTTTTAATTTAAATAACACATCTTGGTACTTGTGTTTACTGCTACTTGGTATGCACTAGATTGTTAGGGGGACCCTGCCGGGACTTGGTGGTGTGGCCTAGAGGGCTAGCAGAGTTGGCAGGATCATTTTTAATAGTTCCTGCAACATTAGAATTCCACTTTGAGTAGAAAGTGTAATTACCAGGAAGTATAATGTAGCATATATTTATTTATCACAATATACAGCATTTATTGACACCATCCATTTCTAAATAAGATAACAGGAGCACAAACCATCTATTCAACATACTTCCTTTGGCTAAATGGTTATTTGCTTTGCCACACAGTCAATATGATTGATTCAGTTGTAATTAATTCACAATTAACATGGACACTATAAAAACTACTATGAACTATTTGATGACTAAATACTGAAATGGCTAGATATTTAAACAATGTGTGGCTAAGGAGAAATGCATGATTGTCCTTCCGGAAATATTATACTAATTTATACTCGTAAGGAATAAAACAGCAAAATACCAGTTCAGTTGTCTTTAAATACTGCTACAGAAATTAGTTTTGATTCAACTTCTCATTATCAAAACAACATGTTCTTACCAAATTATAATGTACATTTGTTTACCTAGAACAACACATCAAGAAGTTTTGCCCAAGATAATACATTTATTTTCACATTGAAAACTCTCAATTTGCAGGTCAAATGCAATTATATCATGATTTTTTTACCATTCTGATTATGTATTGTCTAAATGTGAATGTCATTTTCAACCTATACAATTCAAGATAAAAGTACAAATGCTCTGAGTATCTCTTTCTAATAGGACTGTAGTCCTATAGTTCCATTTGACAGCTACCTTAGACTCTGACACAAACAAAGTAACAAATTCCAAAGCCTTTACTATTTGCTTCATTGAAATTTTTGACTTTTTGTTGTAAATCCCACATTGTTTCTTTTATAAAATTAAATATATTTTAGAAGAACAGGACAAATTGTAGAGACTGTTGTAGGTATGTTGTCTATTTCTGCTACATTATTGTACTTACAGTGTTTGATTAATGTACTGATTAGACAGTTTTATAAAAGGTTTCATGTTTCCCTTAATTATTTCAAAGCATATTAAAACCATTGTAATTATTTATTGGGTGACATCAGTCATAAACATTATCTTAGCTGGAGTTTTGATTGCTGTGATGAAACACATGAAGAAAATGTCTTGGGTAGAAATGGGTTTATTTGACTTAAGTTTCAACATCACTGTGATTTAAGGAAGCCAGGACAAGAAGTTGTTTAGGGCAGGAAACTGGAGACAGCTTGCTTATGCAGAGGCTATAGAAGATGGATGCTTACTGACTTCTTCCTCATGGCTTGCTCAGACTGCTTCTAACATAAACAAGGACTGGATCCCAGACTCCAGAGAAATGTGAGATTCCCAGGACCCAATGGGATTGACTTTTGCTGTAATGCTTAGAGAACAGGGAAATAGATCCTGTGAAGACAACTTCCAGTAGATAGGCATGGCCCCTGGTTAAGGGAATGGGCCACAGACACATCTCAAAGTTTTTTTACCCAAGAAATGTTCCTATCCAAAGGAAGAACAGGGACAAAAAATGGAATTGAGACAGAAGGAAGGGCCACCATGATATATCCACCTAGGGATATATCATGTCTGCAGACAAACCCACCACTTTTGTTCTGGTCAAGAGATGCTTGAGGACATGAACCAAGTATGGCAGTTCCTGGGAAGGTCCTGCCAGCAACTGACCAATGTAGATGTGGATACTTGGAGCCAAACATCAGACTAAACTCAGGGAACCTGGTGGGGGAGTTGGCAAAAGGACTGGAGGAGCAGAGGGGAATTGCAACCCCATTGGAAGAACAACACAGACTGGATCCACTACCCGGGGACTAGACTATCAACCAAGGAGTATACCTAGACGGCTCCATGGCTCCAGATATATGTGTACATAAGATGGCCTTGCCCAAGAGCAGTGGGAGAGGAAACCCTTAGTCCTGGAGAGATTTGATGCCCCAGAGTAGGGGGATGCTGGAACAGTAGGGCCGGAAAGTGTGGGTGGGTGGAGGAGCACTCTCATACAGGCAAAAGGGAGGGGGAGGGCAGATGTGGGATGGGGAGTTGGAGGAAGGGGAAAATGGGAAGTGGGATATCATTTAAGATGTAAATAAATGGAATGATTAATAATAATGAAAAATAAATAAATCAGTACTAAACTAATAGGGAAGGTACTATGTACAGTGTACTTGTGCCCCCACATTCAGTGATAATTAAAATTGCCTCACAAGCTAGTATATAGCCTGAGCTTATTGATGTATTTTCTCAATTGAAGCTGCCTCCTTTCTGATGGATCTGTGTCAAATCTTCATACAAATAGCCTGCACAACTGATGTCCTGTCCCCTTAATGCACAATGCATTTCTGTTAAGCCACAACTTTTTCTTTTCTGGTCATCTCAGAAGTCATACTTTAATGAACACATCACAATATAAAATATTTTACAAACTTAATATTTTCTACATCTTTACAATTCAAGTATTTTACCCCTTTTCTCCTTAAAAATAATCCAATTTCTTATCAAATCCAAGTCTCTATAAATCTATAGAGATATTTTGATTTCTCCCCTTCTTTTGTTTCTCTTTTTTGGTTTTGTTTAAACACTCTTAACTGTAGGCTCTTGTAAAAACATACATAAGTGAAGTATTTTCTCACCTCAAATAGAGTGCATAGTCACAGACAAAAGCAAAACCAAACTCTACCAATATAATTAAGTAAATGTTCAACATTTGGGATTCACTCATGATCTGCTAGTTTCCTCTAAAGGGCTTTGGTCATTTCTCTGGTTTTTCACTCTGCAACACACAGAGTTTATCTTCTAATGTTGGGCTGGTTCATCTACTCATCTACTGCTGCTGTTCTTGGTAGTCATTCCCTGGGACTGAAATGCCCAAAATACTGGGTTGTTTTGTTCCAACTAGATTGCACTTTTACTCATTCATCAATAATCTTTCCTGGGCTATCTTCATGGTACCAAATCCAAAGTTTTCTGCATGACCCATTAATTCAATCCTTGGCCCTCAATTACTACTGTCACTGTACCATCTCACGGCTCCTTTTCCAATAGCTTCCCATAACCTCTCACAGTGCTGTGTCTCATTGTTGTCTATGGCTTTTTTATGGCTGTAATGCTAGCACCACCTGGGTAACTCTCAAAACTTATCAAATTTGACTGTCAGCTCAAAGTACAATTATGGCTGCTCTTAGAACATATCTTCCTTGTGATTACTCAGAAAGAAACATTTCCCAGAGATTTTACCTCAGTAATATGTGTCTCTTCTTAATCACCATTAATTTCTAATACCCAGCCAACATCAATTGTCTCATTAACTCAATGGTTTTACTTTAATGGTCTTGGTATTTTGTTTTTTGTTTTTTTTTTTTTTTTTTTTGTTAATCACAGCCAATTCTTCAGTCCCAGATGAACACACACTACAACTTATTCACAGTAATAACATGGTAGAGTTTAAAGTTTAGTATCCCTCCTGGTCTTAACAAAACAGGCACTCATTGTTTGCATATTTTACAAAGATCTGTTTTTCCAAGGTCCCACACCAAGCAGTTCATACTATGAATACTGAGTAACTCTTCATGTCCCATGTTCCAAAGTCCTCCCCAAAACATGGTCAGGTCTGTCTGTCACAGACAATCATCATACCGATTTCTGTCTCAGGGTTACTATTTCTGTGATATAACACAATGACAAAGAAACTTAGAAAGAAAACAGTTTATTTGACTTAGACATCATTATTACTATTCATTATCTAAGGAAGCTAGGACAAGAAGTCAAACAGGACAGGATCCTAGAGAGAGTAGCTGATTCAGAAACCATGAAGAGGTGCTGCTTACTGCTTGTTCTTCATGACTTGCTCTGCCTACATCCTTATAGAACCCTGAAGTATCATCTGGAGATAGGCCTACCCACAATCCTTCATGAATTACTAATTAAAAAATGTGGAACTGATGTATTTTCTGATAATTCCAATTCTGGGAATCTACGTGAAATTGGAGAAAACAGAACCCATACTTTTTCCTAATGATATCCATCATAAAACCATGTAAATGATGGCCAAGAGGTATAGAACAGCAACCAGGATTGTCTATGACATGTTGAGGCCTCAAAGAAAATGATAGTCCTCCTCTATATTGCAACATGCATTAATCTAAGAGCATTATACCAAGTGGAACAATATTCTCACAGATGGATAAATTGAAAATGCTTCCATTCACATGAACTACTCAAGCTGGTTAATTACAGAAAAGCATCAAGTCAAAGTTATTGCCAGCAGTAGAGAAGGGGGTCCTGTAGATATGCTATTTTAAAGATAGTTTCATTAATATAAGATAATAAATTTTCAGCAACCTTTATCATAACAATGGCTAGAACACTTTATGTGTCTTTTCTCATAATATATATGTAAATAAACACAATATTATATATTATATAGAAATAAGTATATAATTATATCTAATTATAAAGAACTATATTTCTGTATAATTATATATAAAGAAAGAAAATGGTTTCAGCATTATAAAAAGAAATTTCACTCATAGGTTTTCCCCTTGCCTTGTTTTCCCCTTGCCCTGTCTCTCAGTTTACCTATAGGATTCTCTTGTTAAACAAGTAGAAAGAATGTTTCTTCCTTTGTTACTTCATGTCTAATCATCTATTTCTATACCTTAGCTACTCTATTTGCAAGGGCTTTATTCCAACCCTAAGAACATTTCTTCTTAGTCTTGAAGTATGTTATAATAAGTGTGCATGTGTGTGGATGCTTACACATGCAAGTGTGTATCACTGAGTGTACATATCTGGATGCTTATTCATGTTCAATGTGTTTGTATGTAGAGATCAAAAGTCAATGTCCAGAACCTTACTCAGTTGTTTTCAGGCTTATTTTTGAGACTAGGAAGGTTCACCCTGGAGTAGAGTTACGCTGGCTAGTTATTGAGCTCTGGTTACTTATTGGTCCTTGTCTATGAAGCTCTGAGACAGCTTGGTTTAGGAATGCTAGTGACCTAGACTCAGGTTCAGATGCTTGATGACTGAACCATCTATCTAGCCGCCATTATATTTTAATGTGTCTTCTCTGATATGTCCTATAATGAATACCCTATAATACACATTCCAAAACAACAAAACTCTGATAAGGGGAAAGTATAAATTGCCAGTTGACTACTATTCTTTGCTGACCCTAATGCAAATAACTGTAAAATGCTTTTGATTTGTATCCACCTGGCACCAATGAAGTCCTGGCAGATACCAAGTAGGTATCATTTACATAAAAGATGTATGTATGTCTTTTCTTATATGTAAGTAATGTTTAACCTCAAGTTGGCCAGATGCTAGGTATAGAATTATAATAGTAATAAAATATTTCTGTCCTGTCTGGCTTTTTTGTAACACTAAAATTTCTATGTTAGCAAGTATATCATATAACCAAAGTTCAAAGAGATATGACATATAAAATATGTTATCTATTTAGTTCAATTAAATACATGCAACTTTTAATTTTATTTTTCATTAAAATATATTGAGAACATTTTATTAGTTACTGGCTGTGAGAAAATATACAGCATTCTTTTTCTTTTTTGCAGAGGATTGAGTTTTGAATCTAGATCTATTCTTTCTCAAATAATCAAAAACAAACAAAAAAAATCCCCCAAAACAAAAAAAAAAACAAAAATATTCCCCAATAGTGTTGTTCTGAATAAAAGACACCCTGCCTATTCAGGATAATGCTGTGGTTTAATTTCTGTCTTTTCAAAATGAATTAGAATAATTAGACTAATCCTAATGCCTAAGCTTTCCTAGAAGTTACTCTGCACTCCAGTCTGTATTTCCCAAAAGGTGGTTTAATTTGGTCACTTTACTTCAGATTAAATATCAGAATTTATTCAGAATGGTAAAAGCATTAAAACTGTTCTCATATTGTTGTAGGAGTTGAAAGCTAAAAGCAAAAGCCTGTGCTGCAAAGAAATGCTGTTTGTGTTTCATTTAATAAAGTTAATGGAACACCTTGTAAATCCAATCCCTCTAAAATGAAAATTAATTCCTGTCTCCAGGGGTTCAACTAAGTTATTTAATGCAAAAGTTTGGATTGAATGAAGTTTCTTTAGTATGTGTAGAACATAGTAGTAGAAGCACTTTTCCCTGTTCCAGACCTCAACACTTGTACAGATCTGGGGGTCAGAAGGGAGCAGAGTGGCAGAGGGAAAATAGGTGGGGATTGTAAGGCTCTACGAAGAGCCAAGATGAGAAAAGCATAATGTCAACTCTTTCACCCATGAGATAAAACATGGGTCAAAGGGAAAATATGTGCCTAAGAACACCATAAAATAATGGAGTTTGTCTAATGTCAGTATAACTTTCAGACTCCAGGTCTCTTCTACTGTAATGAGGGAAATAATCTACCATATTCGTGCTTTCAATTTTGAGTGAGTGATTTTATAAGGCTAATAGGGTGCATGAGTAAAAGAACAAATAGCAAGTAATGGATTGATTAAAACAGTTATAATTAACAAAAACAAAGCAACACCAACAAGAATGACAACAAAAACCTTAGCAAACTCAAGAGAGATTCTGATGCAGCCTGACAGGAAAAAAAAAAAAAAAACATAACACCAAATCAGCCACTCACACATAAGCAGCCAAGTAGACTGGAAGTTGGAGGTACTTATTTCCTGTTCCCCACTGAGATCTTTCTCCATGGCTGTCTTAGTAAGGTTCTCATTTCTGTGAGGATACACCATGACAAAGGCAACTCTTATAAGGACAAATATTTACTTGGGGTTGGCTTATACTTTCAGAGTTTCAGTCCAATATCATCATGGTAGAAAGCATAGGAGCATGGAAGCAGACAAGTTGCTGTTATAGGATCTGAGACGTCTATATTTTAACCCAAAGCCAGCCAGGAGCAGATTGGCAACCTCAGGAAGCTGAAAGCAGCTCTCTTTGACCACTCTCACAGTGACACACTTCCTCCAAGTCCACATCTACTCCAATAAGGCCGCACCTCCTAATAGTGACCCTCCCTGAGCCAAGCATATTCAAACCATCAAAATGCCTGAACTTCCATTTTCCCATTCTCACTGCATGCCTGTTGTGCAAGGCACAAATGATTTTCCTTCTTGCAGTTCTCAAGGATGTGATATTTTAAATCCCTTAGCTGTTGCCTGTTTTTTTTTTTTTTTTTTTTTTTTTTTTTCCACTTTCATGAGGTCCTTGGAGCCTGCCTCACCCAAGACAGGAAATAATTTGCAGGTAATAAGGGAAGGGCTCTTCACTGAAAGAGTCTGAATTTACAAGTTTTAACAGCACATAATTGGCTATCATTATAATGTATTTGCTTGTAAGTATGATATATCCATTTTTCCTTCCCCAGTCCTGCTACTGGAGTGATGACTCTAATACTAATTAGTTGTTATTAAATGTCTAGGCCATAAACTTTGGATCATTCCCTGACTAACTCTTAACGTATTTAACCCATTGAACTATCCCATCTACCATGTAATTCATTATTTCTTATGTACTATACCCTGCTTCTTCCTTTGTGTATTATTCTCTATGTATTACATCTGTCTCCTCTGTTCTTCCATTTCATCTTTTTATTTCTTACTATATCCAAGAATCCTCTCTCTTCCTGGCTGTGGAACATGTCTATTTTCTGCCTCAGGTCATTGGCCATTGACTTTTTTACTGACAGTGATGCTTTTAAGAGAGTTTCTCTAGATACTTATTTTGTATTGTGAAAACACACTGTCTTAGGGTTTTACTGTTGTGAACAGAAAGCATGATGAAGGCAACTCTTATAAGGACAACATTGGGGCTGACTTACAGGTTCAGAGATTCAGTCTATTATGATCAAAGTGGGAACATGGTAGCATCCCGGTAGGCATGGTACTGGAATTGCTGAGCCAAGCAAATATAAACAATCACATTCAACTCCCTGACCACCATAGTGGTCATACCTAGTGCAAAATATATTTTGTCCAACTTTAAAGGTCCCCATAGTCTATAATATTCTCAACAATGTTAAAAGTCCAAATGTCAAAGACTTTTCTGAGATTCATCTACTCACTTAACTCTAATTCCCAAAGCAAGACAGGAAACTACCTGGGTAAACTCCAAATTCTGCATCTCTATATCTGATTTCAAAGAGGTCTTCAGATATCTACTTATTTTTTATCTTTGTTGACTGTAACAAAATTTGTTCTCACAGGTGAGTTCTATGCTCTGTTAACAGCTTTCCTCAGCAGATCATCCATAGCTTGGGCATCTCAAACATCTTGGGGTCTCCAAGGCAGCTTCAATATTATAGCTTCTAGTTTCAATGTCTGGGATTCACATATAATCTTCTGGGCTTCTCCAGATCTGCCCTCTGTAGCACTCTAAGCTCAGATTGATACATTCCACTGTTCCTGCTCTTATTGGTGAGCATCCCAACACACTGGGGTCTTCTGCTGCAAATAGGCTTCACCAATAGCCTCTCATAGGCTCTCTTTATGGTGCCAAGCCATAAATCCTTTGCATAACCCCTTCAGTCCTGGTCCATCAATAACAACTGAGGCTGCACCTTCACCAATGGCCTTCCTTGGCATCTCATGGTGCCAAGCTTCAGCTGCTCTTCATGATCCCTTCATGCCTTCAAAACCAGCACCAACTGGGTGATTCTTACACATTATCAAGTACAGCTGCTACTTAAGGTACAACCTTTGCTATCTCTGGAACACAGCTTTTCTGTGTTTTCAGAAAATACTTCTCAGAAATTTTCACCTCAGTGATGTTGGTCTCAATCACCATGAATTTCTTAGCTCCAGCTAACCAGCATCAATTGTCCCAGTAGTCCCTTCTGCGTTTATAACTCTAAAGCCAGTGCCACATGGCTGAAGCTGTCAAGTTCTGCTGCTTCTGGGAACTGGAACATGGCCCCCTTGTTCTATAACATTATCACCAGCTTTCTGTTTTGTAGTTTCTTCACTGTCTAAGCTTGGCTGCCCTGGATCTTGCTTTGTAGATTGACCTTGAACTCAGAGATCTACTTGGATATATATACTGGGATTAAAAGTGTATACCATCATGCCTAGATCTAAATTCAGCTGGGTAGGATCTTGCCCCAGAGTTCCATTCCCTTAATCTGCTATGTCCTTGAACACAGGATTCAGCTGACTTTCACTCCCTAGTGCCCCTTTAATCCTCGAATCGCATATTTTATATTTTTTCCTTTCTCAGCTTTCTGTTTGTTGAAAATATTCTTCATCAGACTTAACCAGAGAATAAAGTCTCTGTTAGGCTTTTCTGAGACTTCCTTTGTCAATGGAATTAATCTGAGTCTCTTCACTTTAGCCATAGGCAAACTCTTCAGACAAGGGTAAAAAGAAGCCATGTTCTTCAACAAAATACCACAAATTCAGTCTCTAGACCACATACTGAAAATTTTCACTGAAATATCTTGGATCAGGTCTGCACAATTCAAATCATTCTCAGCAACAAAGTCTTCCATTTTCCTAATAGGATGGTCCATTAATCCCCACTTGAAGCATTCTGCTGCTTTCCAAATCCAAAATCTGGAAATCCACATTCTTCCAAACAAAAGCTTGGTCCGGACTATCACAGCAATATCATTCCCTGGTATCAACTTCTGTGTTAGTGTTTTACTGCTGTGAACAGACATTTAATTGGGGCTTGTTTACAGGTTCAGAGGTTCAGTCCATTATAATCAAATCAGCAACATGGCAACATCCAGGCAGGCCTGGTACAGGAGGAGCTGAGAGTTCTACATCTTCATCAGAAGAATACTAGCTATTGATAATAGTTTTAGCTATCCCGGGTTTTTTGTTATTCCAGATAAATTTCAGAATTGCTCTTTCTAACTCTGTGAAGAACTGAGTTGGGATTTTGATGGGGATTGCATTGAATCTGTATATTGCTTT
>BDUI01002527.1:39033-50631 GCA_002335545.1 Apodemus speciosus | reverse complement strand
TCTGCGTGTGTCTGTGTCTGTGTGTGTATGTGTATATGGGATTTTTAGACTTTAATACACACACACACACACATACACTCACACACATAGGACCTATGAGGTTAAAAAGTATGAAAAAGAAGTCAAAAGTTAAAAGAAAGAATATATTCTTTTAACTTATAGATGTATACATGTGTTAAAATTTATGTTTAAAATATATATGTGAAAGAAAAAATAAATACCTGTGTGGAGGATATGTTGGGACCACGCTACCAGAAAGGCATAAAAAATGTGACAGTTGAATGAGCTCAAACATCAGAAATCTCAGAAACTTGATGACAGGAGTGGAGCCATTTGCTAATCTGAACTTTATACTTCTTCTGCAACATGTAACCAGGACACACAGCCATACTACCTTACACCTGGGGTTCTTCTCCATGCTAATGAAATATCTAGATAGCCTTGAACCTTTAGTCAATGAACTTTGCTTCCTGGTTATTACTTCCCCTAAAAGGTATATATTCCCCTCAAGAAAAGTGTATGTGTTCACATATTTAATAAGACCAGATACTCAGGCTCTGCCGCCCCCTCTCCACCTGGCATACTGATGAATCAAATGGAAAGGGAGATCTCTTACCCTTGCTTCCTGACATCTTCTTTCTGAGGTATACCAGTAGTCCTCAGGTACCTAGAAAGAAGAGCAAGGACTGCTGTGGACTGCCTATTTTTGTCTTGGCCTTATCTCTTTCTGGAGGGGTATCTGTGGTAGTGCCTGGGCATCCCCAGCAGAGAGGCAGGACAAAGTACAACAGACCTGATACAACACTCAGACAAGACTCTTCATTTATGTGTTTGTTTGTTTATTGGTATTATTTGGAGTCTTGTCAACTCAAATAAGTTTGTGGTTTTCCTTTTAGTCTGACTCACACTTCAGTCACATTTACAGTTCCCAAGAAAACTGTGGTTGAGAGATGTTTAGAACATTACATCCTTATGTCCTGAAACAGTTGTTTGTCTTTCTAGACATCTCTAAATTCCACATGTGAATTTGTCACTCTATCAATAAGAAATGCAATATTTTTTCACTTCCAACCTTGGTATTTTAATCCTTATACCCAAGGACATTTTTTTTCATCTTCTTAGGTATTTGAAAATATCTCCCATAGCAATCTTATCAGTTCAATTCTCAAAGACAATTACATTCTATCACTTAACACAGCATAAAGCGATTCTCTAATCATGTGTTTATTATATATAAGATTTTCATGAAGTATATGGACAATAATAAAAGATAATGTATTAAATCTGACCTCAATCACATTGACTATATGAGAATTATGTATTTTAGTAATGTAATTAATTAGGACTTAGAATTACTGTGTATTGTCCTAAAAATAAAAAAAGTGCAATAACAAAACTGTGAATACCTCAGAAATGTTGCTCATAAAAAGCAAACAAATGCCAGTAAGATATTATAGACAATATAAAAACAGATGTGAGACTGTGAACAAAGGCTATGACAAATATGAATTCCTTTGTAGAAAAGAATGTCTTAGAAAGATTCTCTGATAAGGGGTTTATTGAAAATTAGATAATAACAACCATACAAAGAGTGCTGTATCTTATTCAAGGCAATCTACATTCAAGTTGTATTTTTACTCTGCTACTTGTCATCAGACATATATTCCCACTCTTTAAATATTAAAGCATATTGATAAAATGCAGTTTTATGATTTGGCATTTATATATACTGTGCATTGATGAAATTATTTTAGTGAAATTTCTCTTTCCTACTGCACTTATCATTTAGTTGGTTTGGGAACCTTCAGAAATTGCATTTTTTAATGTTTACATAATAAATTACTGAGACTTATAGCCCCTTAATGTCAGTAGATCATTAGAATTTATTTATGATATATTGCAATATACTGGTTCTAGAAGTTTTTAATATTTTTTCTTTTCTTTTTCTTTTTTTTTTCTTTCTTTTTCTTGAAAAGAAGAAGCTCTCTCACTTTATACAAGATTTTTTGGGGGGTTTCATTATTAATTTTCTATCCATGATTATATCGCTATGACTTATGAAATATGACATTGAGAAGAGCTTGCTGGTTATTTAGATGTATTATAATCATACAAAAGTAGTTTTTAGAGGTTTACTATTTTAGCTTTTATGATTTTATTTTATTATATTTAACTTTGTTTTATTATATGAGTGTTTTGCTTTCTTGAGTGCCCAGTGAATGGAGAGTTTATAGAGAGCATACAAAAACATTAGATTTCCTAGAACTGGAGTTAACAGCTGGTTGTGTATGGCAAAACCATGTGGGTGCTTGGTATCAGAAAACCAAATAACCCTATTTAAAAATGGGGTGTAGAGTTAAACAAAGATTTCTCAACTTGGGAATCTCAGATGGCCAAGAAGCACCTAAAGAAATGTTCAACATCCTTAGTAATCAGGGAAATGCAAACCAAAATGACCCTGAGATTCTATCTCACATCAGTCAAAATAGCAAAGATCAAAAACTCAGGTGACAGCAGATGCTGGTGTGGATGTAGAGAAAGAGGAACATTCTTCCATTGTTGGGACTGCAAGCTGGTAGAACTACTCAGGAAATAAGTCTGGTGGTTCCTCTGAAAATTGGACATAGTATTACCTGAGAGCCCAACTATATAACTCTTGGGCATACACCCAAAAGATGCTCCAACATATGACAAGGACATATACTGCACTATGTTCATAGCAGCCTTATTTATAGCCAGAAGCTGGAAAGAACACAGATGTCCTTCAACAGAGGAATGGATACAGAAAGTGTGGTACATTTACACAATGGAGTACTACTTCTGAATAGCTGTTGATCTCTCATCTATGGTCAAATCCTAAAGAACTTGCTTCTCATATAGGTAAAAACTGCCATATCAAGAGGTGAGATAGAAATGTATGTAGAGAAAGCAGCTAAAAGGCACTTGGTAGAAGACTTGTCCATCAGACCCAGAGCTCATGTTCAGTCTCCAGCACCATATTATGCCATGTGTGGTATAGCATCTTGCTAGGAGCCAAACTGACCTTAATTTATGTTTAGAGTTCATTTTAAAGATAAGTTTAGGTTTTGACTTCTCCTCAGCTACAAACCTTGGAGAGATCGGGTGGTCAATGGTCACTGTGCCCTCCCAGAAGAAGAAAACATCTTACAGCTGCCAGAGATTCACCTTGGCAGAATACCTGGGCTACGTGGAAAATCCCACTTACTCACTTCTTCCCCTGCCTGTATAAGTTCCCTGAGAAAATACAGTTTTGGGGGCTTTGAACAAAGTTGTTCTTGGTCTCCTTCTTTATGTCTCCTCTCCCTGTTTCTCTTCCCTTCTCTCCTAGGGTCCCCTGTTGAAAACCCCCGCTGGCCGGAGCAGTAGTTGTCTCCTCCAGGAAGAGAAGAGAAAGGAGGATAAGAAATTCAAGGTGTTGCCTGTCTGGTCCGTTGGGACTGGAAAATATCATCCTAAGTGAGGTAACCCAATCACAAAAGAACACACGTGGAATGCAGTCACTGATAAGTGGACATTAGCCCAGAAGATCTGAATACCCAAGACAAAATTCACATGTCAAATGATTCCCAAAAAGAAGGAAGGAGAGGGCCCTGGTCCTGGAAAGGCTTGATCCAGCATTGTAGGGGAGTACCATGACAGAGAAGTGGGAGGGTGTTGATTGGGGAATGGGCAGAGGGAAGATGGCTTATGGAACTTATGGGGAGGGAGGAACCTGGAAAGGGGAAATCATTTGGAATGTAAACAAAGAATATAGAAAATTAAAAAAAAATCCCCAAGTTATTCCTCAATTTCATCAGAAATATGTTATATTAAAATCTTCAGTTTTATCAAAAAGAAAAAGAAATTCAAGGTGATCTTCAGCTACCCTGTCTTCAAAGGAAAAAAACAAAACAAAACAAACAAAACAAAACAAAAAAATCATAAAAGAAGTAGAACAAATGGGAAGTCAAAATCTGGGAATACTTACCCAATCAAGGATTACTCCAAATACAAGGGGTGTAGGAATTTTATTCCAGAAATGAAAATTTTACTCATATGGGCTATCACTTCTGGGAGGGCCACATTGTAGGTCATACAGAATTTAAGATATACACTACTGAGAATGTTCTTTCTAAGGCTTTAGATAAAGAAGGAAAGCTAATGTCTACCCATGTTCCTGGATGTATTTAACCTTATTGTAAAGACTGAAGCTAGGAAGAGGTGTCTGAAGGTGCACAGCTTGCAGTAGATCCTACACGGCTAGTAGATCAGTTGATCCTACATGGTTAGTAGATCACAGTTGATCCTACATGGCTAGTAGATCACAGTTGATCCTTGGTGGCTAATAGAAATATTCCTGTGTGTTCTATCATTGGTTAACCTTGGACTTCCATGTGTTAAGGAATTATATTAAGCACAAGAAACTTACACAGAATGTTTAATTCCCACATATTCCTTTTTGAGTATGTTGGAGAGGCTATTTATTTAGAAGAAGACAATCTAATGTTAATATAGAAGGAAACCCATTTTCCACATGTGCAATTTCATAACTGCTAAATAGGGAGAAGATAACAATGCCAAAAAAAAGAAGACTGAAAAAAGATCACAGAAACAGAAATGTGGGGAGAAAATAAACTCAGGAGTTAGAAGGCAGATCAGTTTGAAACTGAACTGTCAGAGTTGAGGCTAAAAGGCATAGTAATCCCTCATTATGAAAGAACTTGAAACAAAGTAGAGGTCATTACAACCTGAAAAATTAATCAGAATATTTTGAGTTATTCTTTCATACTATCTAGCAATTTTTGCATTAAGTGTATTCAAAAAAGATTTGAAGTGGTAAGTACCAAGATTAGAAAGAAAAGAACCATCTACTGCCAGCTTTAATCAAAGGAGAAGACTGATGTCCGGAGTGTGGGAAAGGGGAGGAGTAAGGTCTGCACGAACCAATCTCTACTACTCTTCATAGGTTTCAGTGAAAATACACATGGCATGCACTCACTGATAAGTGGATATTAGCCTAGAATCGTGGAACACCATAGACACAATCCACCTATCAAATGCTCTCCAACAAGAAAGAAAAAGTAGGCCTAGATTCTGGAAATGCCCAATGCAGCAGTGCAGGGTAATACCAGAACAGGGAAGTGGGAAGGGGTGAATGGGGGAACCGTGGGAGGGAAAAAGACATATGGGATATCTGGGGTGCAGGGAAGCCAGAAAAAGGGAAATGAAATGTAAATAAAGAATATATCCAATAAAAAAGAAAAAAATGATAAAAAAGTATTGAGTAAACTCCTTATAAAAAATTAGAATTGGTAAAAGTAAAAAGATGAAATCAAGTGGAAGTTAGATTAACTTTCTATGTAAAATAAGCTTTGTTATGTGTGAAGGTAACTATGAAAATAATCACTTAAAAGAATAAATACCCTGGAAACTTTATTTCCTGTGTGTTTCCTATCAGCCAGACCTCTCTCTGACAGGTCAGCATAGACAGCTAATGCCATTTTAAACTTCATTATTTTTTCTTTTTTTATTACTTATTTTATTTTTTACATTTCAAATGTTATCCCCCTTCCCAGTTTCCCCTCCACAAACCCACTATATATACTCTCTCCCTCCCCCTGCATCTATGAAGGTGATCCTCTAATTTCCCATGCCTGCCTCAGCACCCCAGGATTCCCCTATGCTTATTTTAATATAGCAGAGAGAAAGATGTTCAGTCTCTCTGTATTGTATAGAGAATATCGGGCTTGCTAGCTAGAATGTTTCCTCATATATATGGATAAGTAGATGGTAGATAGATACAGATAGATAGATAAATAAATAGATAGATAGATAGACAGACAGACAGACAGACAGACAGACAGACAGACAGACAGAGATATAGACATAGCCACATATGTGATGTAGGATGTCTTTCTTCCATTAGTTCTTTTTACCTTCCTTCCTTTTCTTTCTTTTCCCTTCTTTCTTCCTTCCTTCCATTCTTTCTTTCTTTCTTTCTTTCTTTCTTTCTTTCTTTCTTTCTCTTTCCTTTATTCTTTGTCATCTTTCTTCTCTTGTGACTGACTTACATTTCATTTTCTACAGGGACTATAAATTATATGTAGCTCATTTTAATGGATCCTTCATTTCATTATTACAAAATATCCAATAATAAAACTATTGACCATAGACTATTCTACAAAGCTGGCATTATTTGGAATAAGATTCCTAAAAGTGAAGTTATCACAGGAAGAATATATACATTTTTAGGTTTACTGTTTTGAAAGACTTATTTATAATAAATCATACTCCCATTAATTTTCACACATCTTTAACAATTTAGTTTTAACTATTTTACTTTTTTAACTTTATAAAAGAAAATAATTTTAATTTTAATGTGACCTATCTTTCATGGGTTTGCTATTTTCCACATTTATAAATCATTTGCTTATTTTACTTGCATATATATATATATATATATATATATATATATATATATATATATAAAACCATGTCTTTTGCCGATTTTTTTCTAATTTAATTTTATTCTGTGACCATTAAGATAGGTCAGAGTATAAGGGTGCTTGATGCTAATCCTCATGACAGACATTTAGTTCCTGGAAGACACAAGGTAAAAGGAGAAAATCAACTCCTGCAAGTTGTTTTCTGATCTCTACATACAATGTAAGTCATGCATACACACAAGTGAATGTGCACATGGATACATACATAGACACACACAAACACACAGTCACATGAAAATATATGCATATTAGATAAATAGATATTTTAAAATTCTCATTGCTAACATTCCCAAACATATTTATATATTTAAGTTCACTTGAGCATATTGTGTTATTTATGCATCTCTAAACATTTTTTCCTGTTTTAATGAGTGAGTGTGGAGTGTGGAATCATATTAAGAAAGACAACACCTATTCAGATATGTTAGCTTATTTTTAACACAGTGTGTCACATTAATTTAAATTCTCTCCCCATCTGGAATCTGTTTTTGTAAGGAGTAGGAAAGAAATCTCTTTCTTAACAGGATGCGCTTGTCAGTAGCTTCAGTGTTGAGTATGGAATGTTGGGTAAAAGCAAACAAACAAACAAACAAACAAACAAAACATATAATGGCAGCCGCTCAAGGTTAGGCTCTGAACAAACCAATTAACCTCTTCAACACTCAGTTTTTTCTTCTTGTTGATGTTTAGCTGTTAGACAGTTTGCATTACATGTACTCATCTATGCATTCAGAAAGCAAAATCTGAGGTCATTTTAAATGATTGAAAATACTCCTTTATGGTTTGCAATCCCATAGGAAGAACAACAATATAAACTAAGAAGACCATCCAGAGCTCCCAGGGACTAAACCACCAACCAAGGAGTCCATGGACAGACCCATGGCTCCAGCTGCATATGTAGCAGAAGATGACCTTGTTGGACATGAAGGGGAGGAGAGGCCATTGGTTCTGTGAAGGCTCCATGCCCCAGTATAGGGGAATTCAAGGGATGGGAGGCAGAGTGGGTGGTTGGGGGAACACCCTCATAGAAGCAGAGGAGGTAGGATGATATAGGGTATTTCTGCACGGGAAACTGAGAAAGGGGATACATTAAAAATACCCAAAAATACTTCTTTACATTTATTCCTGTATGTGTTTGAAGTAAAACCCTCCAGAGAAACCTACAAGGAAACAAATAATATATTTGAATGGGAATGTGTGTATCTCTGCATCCATGTGTGTTTCGTGTGTGTGTGTGTGTGTGTGTGTGTGTGTGTGTGTGTGTGTGTGTGTGTGTATTTGCCTATTTTAATTCTGATTGTTTTATCCCATCCTAGTGTAATACTATATATTATGTTTTGGAAGTCTGCTTTTAATCTGATTAAATAGAGAAAAGACATGTTGGGTAGATATGTAAGTAGGAAAGATCTAAGAGAAGATTTTGGAAGAGGTGAAAGTATAACCAAAATACATTGTATGATAAAAGCTATTTTAATATGTCTGAGAATTTCATAAACAAGAACTGAAATCACATCACTTCCATCAGTTTTACTCCTCCATACAATTCCTTTCATATGCTACCCTGACTGAAACTCAAATTATAAATCATTCTTCTTCATTATTGTTGTCTTCTTCATTTATTATATGTAACTATATAGATATGTAGGTAATTAGACAGACAGATAGATAGATGGATAGATRGATAGATAGATAGATAGATAGATAGATAGATAGATAGATAGATAGATAGATAGATAGATAAGTAGATAGCTGATAGACGGATAGATAGATGTAGGTAAATAGAAAAATAATAGACAGACAGACAGGCAGACAGACAGACAGACAGACAGACAGATAAATAGGTAGATGAGAGCCTGATGACTACATTTATTGTTACTTCAACATATGTATTTTTAGTATTTGGCCTAGATAACATATTAAAAGACTTGTTCCTGGAGGAGCCTTAGTCTTTCCCTCTTAGCAATCTTTAATTGACTCTTAATCTCATCTAGTTGCAAGACCTTTTATTACTTCCCTTATGGATTAGCATATTAACCAGTGCTGTCAATTTGTTGATCTTGTTTCAGTGACCATATTTTTGTGATTTCATAGATACAACTTCCTATTATACTCTGAAGGTACTATCTTACAGCAAATATATGTCCAACTACTCTATGTCTTACAATATTTCTTCCTCTTCTTCTGTAATGTGCTCTAAGTCTTAATTGTAGCAGTTTTGTTCTGATTTGATCAAATGTGCAGAGGCCCACCAGCTGTTGATTTCTCTAATAATGTCTCTCTGCTGCATAAAAGAAATCTTTGATGGAACATTGAAAATAAACTTATGTGTCAGTACAGGAAATACTTAAAACAAAGCTAGAAATTTTAGTGGATTAGGACAGAGGCAGTAGGTTTTTCTGCTATGATCCATGTCTTCACTAGCCAAGGGTAGTTAGGTAGGTTAACAAGACTAACCATTAATTTCTTCCTTTGAATGGTTATTAAGTTCAATTATCCAGTTGTTGATTGCCCCCAAGACATAAATGTCACTATTACCCAAGTAAGAATATCTTCCCAATTGGGTAAAGGTTTTTTAGATTTAGCAGTTAGATAAGATAATTGACTGCTTTTCTCACGTGGTTTTTGGGTTCTCTCCTTTCTAGAGTTTCTACAACAGCCAATGGTCCCTTTAATTTAATGGTTCCTGTAATTATTTTGGATTATAGAATCACTTTTAAAGATTCAGATTAGGATCCATAAGCAAGAGAGAACATTTGTCTTTCTGGGCCTTGGTTACCTCTTCTGTTTAATTTTTTGTTCCATTCATGCGCTTTCAAATGTAATGATTTTATTTCCTTTAAAACTGAATAGAATTTCATAGTGTATATGGATCACATATTCATTATTCATTCATCACTTGAAAGACATTTGTGTTGCTTGCACTGCTAGCTATTATGGATAGTTTGAAATGAACATGACTATGCAATTATCTGAAGAATTCAATATTGAGCCCCAGGCATCATTCTTAAATCACTGTCTTATTCTTCTTAGACATTCTAGGGAGAACTTTTTACCCAGAAACAATCTGGTCTTCAGTTTTGCAATATGTAACTTATGAAATAGAACTGAGAACACTGAGAAAAAGTATAGCTAAACTTAAGATGAACTCAATCCTAAATAAAAATGTATTTATGTGTAATATTAATATATATGTTTCAGTATGATCTCATCACTTTGTTTGTACATGCAGGTACAGCTTGTGAAAAATCCTTTCTGGTATATACTTAACTTGTTACAAGTTAAAAGTAATAAATTTAATATTTCTTTTTATATCATGCCTATCAGATTTGCATTTATCAAGTGGTCAGCCCAGTGTGATTATTCAACAGGTGTCATTGGCTACCATTGGTTTTTGAAGAGAGTAGAACCTAAATTAGGTACTGGTAATTGATGAGTTTCTTCATACTGAATTCATCTGAAACATTTTATGAGTGCTAACATATTTGATGTATTAATTCTGCTTCCAGAACCCTGATCAGCATGAACTTGCACAGGCAAAATCATTACTTTGATGCTCAACAGAAATCTAACTACAGTAGCATTAAGGAAAAAAAAAATGACCTCAGTGAACTTTGAGAACAACTGGTTTACAACACTGATAGAAATGACTGAAGGCTGTAGAAGAAGCCAGGTTGGAGAACAAAGACTCATATAACTCAAAGAAGGGGCTATTACAAATGGAAACTAAGTATCTAAAGTGTTCTACCTGCTGCACACTTTTGCTTAGAGCTACTATGTTTACATCCTAGTTTGACAAGGAGAAATTTTTCAGTATGATGGAAAATGATTACATGGACTGTAGAAGCATTGCAAGATGAACTGGATCTATGAACTCAGAATTTCTTATAGCTAGAAATGAATGAGCTACTACTACAGCTTTTAATCTTATCTAACGTAATGAGGTTATGTATTATTATTATGTTCTTATTTGCATGACCAAATTTGTTCTTGTATCTATGATTTGCTTTTCCTTTAAACCTTATTGTCTCCTTCAGGGTTTCAGTGCTTTATGTTTTAATAATTAAATATAGATTTTTTTACATTATCATTCCTGTTGTAGTTCACTCTTATTTATGCAAACTGCAATACTATATTAAATTATATTATTTGATGTCATCTTCCTTCTATGTTATTTACTATTATAATTAATATTAGAATTTTGAATTTGGAGCATTTATATTATAGTGATATAGGTTCTAAATGTTACTGTCACTTCTCAGCCTCAAGGATTGTATATGAAGAAGTGAGTATGTTAGAAATGAAGGTTAAAGCATGAGCATGATTACATATGCATTCAAATAAACTCAAGAAATCAGTGGACGATAGGTACATACGTGGAAAAATAAACTCAGGAATTGTTGGCTCTAGTAACAGAGCTTTCATGATTGACACATATTTTAGTTTCACTGTTTCTTTATTGGGAGTAAGATAAAACACATTAAATACATTTGACTTGTTGCTCTACAAGCTATAATTGAAAATATTTTGAATTGGAAATGTTGGTTTGATCTTTTCAAAGAAAATGTAAATAAATACAGATATATACATGTTCCCAATTTAAACATACATATAATTTTGAAAATTAAATATTTTGAAAGGAAGGAGGAAGAAAATATTAATTGTCAATCCTTCACCATGCAAAAATGTCTTATAGTGAAAAATGAATTCTTTTTTTTTATTGGATATATTCTTTATTTACATTTCCTTTCCATTTTCCTGGTTCCCCACTCCCCAAATGTCTCATATGTCCTTTTCCCTCCCCCTTTTCCCCTATCCACCTCTTTCCACTTCTCTGTTGTGGTATTCCCCTACACTGATGCATTGGGATTTTCCAGAACCAGGGTCCACTCTTTCCTTCTTGACGGACATCAATTGGTATGTGGATTTTGTCTTTGGTGTTCCAAGATTCTAGGCTAATATCCACTTATCAGTGAGTGCATGCCATGGTATTCTTTTGAGACTGGGTTACTTCACTTAGTATAATGCTCTCCAGCTCCATGCATTTCTCTAAGAATTTCATGAATTCATTGTTTCTAATGGCTGAATAGTACTC
>BDUI01002526.1:117617-127745 GCA_002335545.1 Apodemus speciosus | reverse complement strand
CCTGGAACTCACTCTGTAGACCAGGCTGGCCTCGAACTCAGAAATCTGCCTGCCTCTGCCTCCCAAGTGCTGGGATTACAGGCGTGCGCCACCAGCCCAGCGTTATAGTGTTATTTGTAAATTCATCAAAAGGCACAGTAAAAGCATATGTCAAAACAATCAACCAGGAGGAAAGCAAAAAGGGCTAAAACTCTAAGGCACCTGAGGAATTAATGAAATTTGGAAATTTTTCAAATACAACTCTGCTATGCTACCATTGCAGATCACAACCAACAAAATATTACCTTAGGAAATCATGCTCAGCTGGTAAGTTTAAACTCAATAAAAAACATTCCAAGAGCACAGTGAAAGGTGGGATTTTTCTATCTCCACTGGAAATATTTGAATAGAAAATGTTGTTGTAGTTTGGTTATAAACTCCATGATTGTGCTGGCTACTCTTATGTCAACTTAACACACCTGGAGAGGAAAGGGCCTCAATTGAGAAAATATCTCCATAAAATTAGGCTAAATGCAAACCAGTAGAGCATTTTCTTTATTAGTAATTATGGGTGGGGCCACTTCTAGGCAGGTGGTCYGGGTTCTATAAGAAAGCAAACTGAGCAAGCCATGGGGAGCAAGCCAGTAAGCAGCACTCTTCCTTGGCATCTGCATAAGCTCCTGCCTCCAGGTTCTTATCTGTCCTCACTTCCCTGGATGATGGACCAAAATATTTAAGAGTAAACCAAACACACCTTTCTTCCCCACATTGCTTTTGTCATAGTTTTTCATCACAACAAAGAAACCAGAACTAGTGATGCAGTATTATTATGATGGCCATGTTTTGACAGAACTTTATTTAGCATGCAGCAAATCTGAAGTAGAAAAGTACATATGACAAAATCCCAAAACATTGCTTGTTCTATATTCATACTATCTAGTGATTTTTATGCTAAAAAAGAACTATAACTTCAACAGCTCCTGAGAAGAAACACATCACACTCACACACACACACACAATCTGCTTCAATTTGCTTATAAGCAGGAATTAGAGAAAAGAACCCATGGGCTCTTGTTCTTTTTGGCAAATAACCGAGCTTGGCAAAGCCTCTAATTTTTCGCTTTTACATCTAACTCAATCCTACTCAGAGCAAAGAACCAGATTGGGAGTACTTCCCAGCAATGAGCTCTCTGCATTGTTTTTAAGACAGCGTGAGAGTTGGATTACAGGCTTTAACTTTATTTGGGATAATTTTCGGCTGCTATCTTGGTTTAAATATATAAAAATAATGATTGCTTAAATGTTATTTCTAATGCTTTATTTCCACTGCCATGTGCCAGTAGTTCTCAAAATGTCAGAGAGAAAACTTTTCATATGCCTAAGCTATTAGGTATTTGCCATGCCATTAAACAGTAGAACGTTTTAAATTTTTCACCAAATATAAGAAAAAGAAAAGCTAGAGAAAATCTGAAATTCATTTTGAACACTAGTTTACTCACTCTTCTTCAAGCAGAAGTCCTTGTAAGATTTATCTCAGATATAACACTGATGAATCTAGAACACTTGTATGCAATTCATAAGAATTTCAAAACTTAATTCAAATGCTCTTAGTATGCAATGATAAACTAGTTTCAAATGCAGGTAAACACATAGTATCAAGCTCTTTAAATTAGACAAAATGAGGTGTTGGGAACTTCTGTTTTAGCATTACCACAATTTTTACAACTACTACTCCCATGACTTAGGAGTAATCATTACCATTAAAATGAGAAGTCACTGTACTATAAAATCAAGCTTGGCTGAGCCTTTGAGCCTTGACTTGTCAACACTGAGTTTGCCAGACTTATAATGCATACCTCTCATTCAATATTCAGTTAGAAGATGCAAAAGAATAAATATCAACTTCACTTTAAAACAATATATTTTTGTATTAAACGGTTAACATCTCAAATCTAGACATATTTATTTAAAATAGCATCTATTAAAACATGAGACCATAAGTTCTCGTTTTATTTTTTATTATAAAATCCTCAGGAAAAAAAAATCCTCAGAAAGAGAACTCTTTAGCTCATTTACATATTTCAAATGAAAGAAAAATTAGTTTCCTAATGTGATATTTTAAAATTATGCTTTAACATTTATAAATTTCTTCCACTGAAAATTTATATTTTTTGAAGTGTACAGTTTAAAAACATAAATGTTGAATATTAATTTTGAGGCATTCAGATGACCAATGCATTATTGATGCCAATTGTTATTATGCAATTAGACAAACTGTGAAGGAAATTAATCTCACATGCTTCAACCTTGCTGAAACCCAGAAATGCATCTGTTCTTTCTCTAATTTTGAAAATATTTATGCTAAAAAAATCACATCAAATGGTCATTATCTCACTCAACTTATTGACAAATATAGAGTTGTAACACATCTTAGAAAAACTGGAAATAAGCATATTTGGTTTAGTAATTTACAAAAGCAATATCTATCTAATGTGAACTATGTTATAGAATATTCTGAAATTTAAGTGTAATTTAGTTTCAAATTCTTTTTTGTTGTCATTGAACATAGGTCCTCACAGCTTAATAGATGTCATTTTAAATAAATAGTTGTCTAAATCTGAGATGTTAACTAATTAATACACAAAATAAAATATTTTAAAATTAAGATATTTATTCTTATATATCATCTAATGCTGAATGCTGAATGAAAACTTTACACAATTTTACAGCTTTTTACTAAGCCTAAATTCATTTGAAATTAAAAGGTTAAAGGACTTTTCTTCTTTAATTCTTTTTTTTTATTTTCTTTTTTTAGATGGTATTGTCTTTATTTAAATTTCAAATGTTATCACCTTTCCTGTTTTCCCCTCTGAAAACACCCTATCACATTCCCTCCCACCATCCCCCACTCCCCCCCCCAGCTCACCAACCTACCCACTCCCACTTCCCTGTCCTGGNAAATTGTTTTCACATTTCTTTTGGAGGATATTTAAGGAGAATAATAATTAAATATTATTCATTGTAAACTTCTAATTAGAATGATGGAATATGGAGAATATCAACATGGAAAGAAGAGAGGAGTTTGTATAGTTACCATCAAGACAGCTTATTCCTTCTTCCTAATCAGAACCATCCACTCCTCAAATTTAAGAAGTGAAATATTAAAAATCAATGTATGTCCAAAAAAGTGACATATTAAATATTCAATAACTATTATCACAATTAAAATTAGTGTTATCAGATAACATGAAAGCCAATGAAGAGATCATTCAGAAAAACTGATGATCCACRAAACAAATTCAACGTTAAAATTCAGTGATAATGAAGCTCAATTGTCAGAGTTTGTAATATGATAAACTAAGTAATACCTAAACAAAATAATTATAATTTCAAAGCACCCCTAGAATTAATACAGTATTTTGATATCAATGRGGAAATATAAAACATGGATTACTGTGGTGGTTCTTTGCTACAATATATAAATGATGAATGCTTATCTTTATATGGCAGAAAAAATTGAACTCAAGTGTTTCAAATAAGTTTAAGGTCTTCAATGCCTCTTTTAAATTCTGGTTTTTAATTTGGATAGGCTGGAGTCAATTGAAGTGTCTGTAAAGAATTGACATTTCAAACTAGTTGTTCATTCTTTGGGGGGAGATTAATTTTGTCAGTACTCACATGGATATAAAAAAAGATATATGAGTTCAAATTGCCTATAATTTAGTTTTTTGAATTTAAATGACAAATCATTTGCTAATACTGAAAGAGAAGTATTGCCAATATTTTATACTTTATGCTGTGGCATTTATCCTCACCCCAATGTTATATGCTGTTTATTTTCTGTCAAATAAAATCCTGAATTCTGATGACTCCTACCTCACATCACTAATGCAAAAACAAACTCCCATATTGATAAGATACTTCTTATCAAACATATGGGACTCCAAATAATATTGTAATGAATATGCCACATATAATATAAAAAGGAAGATGAAGAAAGAAAATGCACACTAAGAAAATAAAATTATTAAGAAAAATTTAGAATATTCATATAGACTGTGTATAATTAAGTAATATAAATAAATATCCTTCAGTGCAAAGACCTCATTCTTCAATAAATTATTTAATTTATTTTATTCAAAGGATCCTAACAGCACCACCCAAAGCACGTGCACAAGTATTTACAGTAGCTCTACCTGTTCATGTATCTTAGAATTCCATACTTGAATACTGTATTTACATCATGTCCACCCTTTCCGTACACTCACTCCTTTCAAGTTCCAGACCTTTGATTCTTTATTTTCTTACTCACCAAGTTAAGTATATGTACACAGTGAGATATCATTCAGCTATATACATAAAGTATTATTATATGATAAGTTTTCTTGTATCTCGAAGACATTTTAGGTAAGAGAGTCAGACACATAAGACAACACATCACATAATTTCCCTTGGATAATATAGTCAGAAGAGATAAATTCACAAGGATTGGGAGCATACAGTTGCAGGATGCAGTAATGGAAAATGGAGAATGATGTGAATGGAATATATGGGATATTTGAGAATAAATGATGAAAATGTTTCAAACCAGCAGACATGATACCTGTACCACACTGTGAATGTAAATGTCACTGAAGGGCAAATTAGGGTATGTTAATTTTGCACTGTGTTGCTTTCACTTCAGTAAATATATTTGTTACAACTCAATATTCTAAACAGAACTATCTTGCCTTCTCATACTGAAGAGACAGCAATAAAATGGTAAATTTGTTCTTAGAGATTTCAATCTAGTAAACCTCAAGGAAATAATACCAAAGTACATATTATTGTACATAGAATTTGGTATCTGGGGAAATACATTCTTGAGAAACAAACCTAAATTAAATCAACTCCATATCATGTCAATTTCACATTACTCTGAAGGTAGTGAGTTCTCTTTTTAGAGGTTCACAGATGCTCTCTGATTCTCTGCTAGCAGCCAGATGACATGAGGTCCCTCACAAGTGAACAGACTCTAAGAATGACTGCACTGCCCACAATGTTCTCAACCCAAAAAAAGAAAAACAAAGAGGGTCTTAAAATCCCAAGTCATCTGCTAACAGGATCTTCTACCTGCCCAGCCATTTTCTCTTCATTATATAAAGCATTCATCTTGAAAGTTTAATGTTTGAAATCTTTCTCAAGAGACTTCCCTGGCTCTGAAAAGAAGGCAGGACATAAATATTGTGTTTGTACATATATGTATATGGTGTTATTCATGTGATTATGTTTGATTATATAAATACACACTCTGTGTTAGAGAGAGAGAGAGAGAGAGAGAGAGAATCAACTCCTCTTATATGGATCAAAATCCATGAAGTTTGTATGTAGGATTGCTAAGTGCAAGCATAGGTTATACACACACTGTTAAAGAAGCACAAAGTCTTAACCCCTACTATTAGACTTGAGAACCACAATCACTAGAAAAGTGGAGAATTGAATCTATTATAATGCATAGAAAAATACTGTCATGGATAGCTAGGTAATTTTTAGCAACTAGGTCAGTGCTAGCAATACCTTCAAGCAAGTACAGAATTAGTAGCAAGTAGTGATATGTGTCTAGAACATATAGCACAAGATCAATAAAAGAATCACAGGAAAATTCTATATGACATAACAATAGATCAGCATAAACACACAATAGAAAGGCACAGCATAACAGACACATATTAGTATACACAATAACAGACAAATAAGACAAGGGTTGATTTAGAAAGATCACATAGTCATGCCAACAGGTTCAGATTTTGTATGGACATTGTTGTGAATTAGTATTCTTGTTCAGAATTAGTATTCAGCTTATAAAATTTAGAAACAAATGGAGCTAACAGGAGCTTCATTAGTTACTCATTCTACTTCTAAGCTGTAAGATTCAAAAGATCAGATTTTCCAAGCTTAGAAAGAGAACTCCTTTTCCTAAGCAGTTGCAGACAGAAAGTTAGATTCTCTTACATTTAATATAACAGTGTGTGTGTGTGTGTGTGTGTGTGTGTGTGTGNGAGAGAGAGAGAGAGAGAGAGAGAGAGAGAGAGAGAGAGAGAGAGAGAGAGAGAGACTATTAGTGGATGTATATGACTTAATTCAGTAATTGGTGTCCAGTATTTTTGCAAAAGATAAATTCTAAGAAGAATGATGAGGAAATGGTCCTAAATCACAATGCTGCCTAATGCTGGTGCTAGGCTTAAACCTAAGACCAGACTGCTACATGCACTTAACCATAAGGCCTTGATATTCTTGCAAAGTTTTCTTGTATGATCCATTAAAAAATGTGGGTCAAGGCTGTACATATGGCACATAAATATGATGTTGTGAGGGGCTCTTAAAATTGATACTAGCCTAGGCAATAAAGAGATCTGGTCTCAAAACCAACATTAAAAGTCTCTAGAGTTCTTGCTGACAGGGAAGCATTTATCAGATTAATCATATCTTATTCTTAAATACTAAAATTTCTTAAAACTTCAGATATCTATTCAAATTAATAGCACCACTAAATCACATTTGGAAATCTATAGGTTTGTAAATATTGTCTTGACAACATATATCAGTTTTATGATTAAATTAGTATGCTTGCAATGCACCCAAAAATATTGGCTCATTCATTTTTTAATATAGTGAGTTTAGGTTAACATTTCTTTGTAAATAAACTCAACAGACAGCTCCTATGGTTTAACCTTGAGCTGTGGGAATATTCTGAGAAGTCAGAAAAGTGACTGAAAACTTGTGGAACTCACTACACCAATGTAAGTATACAGGCAAGGTAAAATAGTTCCTGAGACATACAATTAAATTTGTGAATATGTGGTATGAAGTGGAAACTGCAAGAATTGTAAAAACAAATAAGTATCCTGTCAAAGGTAGCATTAACTTCCTATTATTGAAAAATTAAAAATATTGTTAAGAGCCCTCAAACTCTTTGCAAAATAATTCTCAATAATATTGCCAATACACAGTGTAACTGGCACCCACAGGACCCAAGGGATGAAGTAACCCCTGCTCAGTCAAAGGCACATGTTCCCTCCATTTTGTACCTGCTCCTTTGCAGACCCAGGGCTCTGGCTCCCCAAACACTCCTATAACACCCAGAGGAAGCTTGACTCCCAAGAGCTCTGCCACACCCAGGATCACAAGATCTCAGAGACAGCTGGATTCCCAGGAGTTCTGATACAATTAGGCTCACAGGGAGGGACAGGCTCTAGTCAAGAGGCACCAAGGCCAGTTAGAACTAGAGATAATCAGGTGGCAAGAGGCAAGAGCAACAACATAAGCAACCAATGCTACTTGGCAATATTGGAACCCAGTTCTCCCACCACTCCAAGTCCTGGATACCACAACACACCAGAAAGGCAAGATTCAGTTCTAAAGTCCCATCTCATGAATATGATAGAGGACTCTGAGGACATAAATAACTCCCTTAAAGAAATACAGAACACACATAAACAGGTATTAAAATTCTAAGAGAGTGAATTTGACCCTAATTTAAAGTGAAAGACCAAGTACAAGTTCATATTAATGATGGATTTTTAAAAGTTGAGAAAACAAATGGAAAATGAAAATATGATTATGTATGATTTTTGTACTATCTAGATATCTATACCTTCTGAATTTTTTATTTTGTTTTATTAATCAATTTCAGCATCTTTCCTGGGAAACTGCATAGGAATCCTTGGCTTAAACAGTATCTCCTTTCAGAACTATTATTTCCAAAGTCCACTCTCTTTCCAGCCAATACAACTTGTTCTTTGGTCTCAGTATACAACATACTTCTTGTTTCTTCCTTGAGGTGCTTACCTGATTAGATTATGCAGAGCATATATTGATGCTTTTTCTGTACCACAGTGCTGTGTCTTTAAAGCATGGGATACCTGTGGTGTGTTTTTCACAAGGCCACAGCTGTTCTATGAACAATTCTCCCGTGCATCCTTGGCTTCTATTATGCAAAAGAATATATTTTTATCTAAATTTATTACTGCTGTGTCTGAGTATGTTCTGGTAAGCTAAAGATTGCAATTATCCCACTCAGAAATGCACTGTGGATTTAAGCTATCTTTGCACCTGCTTTTGAATGCACCACTAAGCATAAATAACAGTATTGCTCTGAAAATTTCTCATAATGAAAAATATAGTTTTAAATGTGTCAATCAGATGTTGGGATTTAATGTGAATGATCTCCCACAGACTATATATTTTATCTCACTGCTCTGGTGGTGACTCTGTTTGAGAAGGTTGTAGGAATATTAACAGATGAACCCTTGCTGGAGGGTTGGGATACTATCTTGCATCTTGAGGCGCAAATTTAGACTATTTCCTTTTGGGTTCTAGTTCCACACAAATGGAGGGACTGAAAAGTCCCAATGGCATGTGCCAGGTACCATGTCTTTCCTAACATTATGGAATGCATCTTCTGAAATGCAGTTCCTATAAGAGCTCTCCTTACATCTATGAGAGGGAAGCTAATATATCCCATTCAATTGAAGAACTACAGATATTTAAGAGAAAAGTCTTCTTGAAGGAAAATTTTCTTGATTTCTAAWGTCTTCAATTGCAAATATTTAAAAATGTGAAAGAAACAATATCTCCAATTACAGAAACATTCAGCCCTAAGAGAACATGAACATCACATCTCTTACTGTCTTAATGGATCTATCTAATGTTAAAAATTTAGAGTCCATGTAATCCGAATGTATACCAAAATAAAGGTATCAACATGGAGACACTGTGGTAATCAATTTAATTTGCACCCCTATTTGAATTGCATCCCTGAAAACCTAAACAAATATTATGTATTCATTAAAAGGAAACACAAGAATGCAAATTCATAGAATAAATGTTTGAGCACAAAAACTATAATTATCTTTAAAAACAAGCTTATTTTAAAAATTGAGGAGAGACATAACAAAAAAATGTGTGTTAGATGTCTCAGCAGGCGATAAAGGGACATTCTCCCAAACATTTTTACCCATAGGCTATAAATAATGTACTTTTAACCAAGAGAAAAAGAAAAAGCAGTTCAGGGAGCAATGAAAATCAAAAAGGAGATGGGAAACAAGAGAGAAAAATGTATGGCTTTTAAATATGTAAATGTATTATTTAAAATAATGAATTTTAAATGTTGTAGGCAGAAGAATTAGAAAAGTAAAGGATATGTTTTGAGATATGTTTACTAAAATGTGATAATAATACTTAATCTTATTCTAAAATTTCATACTATTTTATCTGTTCAGAGTATTAGATTAGGCGTTTAACATGTAAGCATATTCTGGCCATATGGATATAGTGGAGATTAACTCAGTTGTTTAGTGATGATGTGACTGTTTAATTTAGAATGTACATATATTCATATGTATACAATAAAGACACCTTACAACTCATTTCCATATAAGGGAAGCACAGGACTGTAAAATACAGGTTCAAGATCAACATCTTTAAAGAGTATTGTAGGAATACTTTCACATAGTTTTTAAAAGAATTCTCTATTTTGTGCCTCATAAAACTTGAAACATTCCTCCAAGAATCCACAGACATTTTAGTTTACCAGACCATCCTTTGAATTCAGTGCATTCTAAGTGGAAGGAAAAGTTCACCTCTTACTGTCATTACATCTCCACCAGAGTGCAGGGCATAAGTATTTAATAAATAAATCATTATGTAGACCTTAAAAGCAAAAGATATTGAAGGGTGGGAACAGCCTAAGGCTAAGAACTGGCAGATGAAAAACTATAAAGACTGGCTTGTGGAGCTCAGTGTGCCACATATCTTAAAGACATTCCACCTCTAAAACTCTCAGAAGTGCTGCAGACACAGGGATCCAATGAAGGTCAGCTTCCCTTACAACAATACTACCTTCTTCATACCCAAGACTAGTCACAGAAAACCATCCACATGCAGACTTTCAGGTACATTCAGCATTGGGGCAGAACATGCTCCTTGCATTTTAATTGGGCTCCAATCCAATACAGAGGAAGAATTGTTTTCCTTTGGTCTCCAATGAGTTGTTTATAGTGTTTTTTTGTTTTGTTTTGTTTTGTTTTGTTTTTTTGTTTTTTGTTTTTTGTTTTTTTTTTTTTTTTTTTGGTTTTTTGAGACAGGGTTTCTCTGTGTAGTCCTGGCTGT
>BDUI01002526.1:48103-63338 GCA_002335545.1 Apodemus speciosus | reverse complement strand
AGGAGTGTTCCTCTTTCTCCACATCCTTGCCAACACCTGCTGTCTCCTGAGTTTTTAATCTTAGCCATTCTGACTGGTATGAGGTGAAATCTCAGGGTTGTTTTGATTTGCATTTCCCTAATGACTAATGATGTTGAACAATGCAGTTATTTCCACTAAGTAATTTAGCTGCTGGGTCTCTCTGTTCACTAGTGTTCAGCACTCCTGGAAGGATTCTGCCTCCTCACCATTCTTAATCTACATGCCCTCTCAAGCTACATTTTTACCTAATGATTGACCCATTCCTATTTTCTAAACTAATGATCTCTCAAGATGTTCTAGGCTCTTACCATACCCTGGTGTTTCCATAATCGTGAAAAAGGAGCTATCATTCTCTTCACACTTACCAACCCCCTTCCCATTCTGCCATGAGTCATCTCTAACAAATAACTACTGTCTGTTCAGAGAAACAAATCAAATCCTTTTCCACTCTGTAGTGGGTCCTCTATCTATAGACACCCCCTCCTCTCATTGCTTCTTTGCTGTGTCTCCTGCTCCTACTTCTCCACTCCTCAAGGCTCTATCTTCCTGGGCAATCTCTCACTTTCACTCTGGAACCAAATTATCCATTTTCAATCCCCAGATGATTTTAAAAGTTGCTACAGGAATTCTTGATAGTAAACCTATATCCACTTCAGTCACTCAAGTTAAAACTCTCCTACTATACAAAGCCAACCCAATTTAGGTGCTATAGATTTAGGGACAAAGCCTACCCTTTCCCTCTATTGTCCCTGTCTCATAAGAGGCAGCCATTGAACAAACACCCYTCCATTTTTTATATGACCTAAGGGTCTGAAATAAAGGGTTAATAACCTAATGGTCTCAGATTGACTAAGACACAGAACTTGGAACTCAACTAATAACACCCACGGAAACTTCTGATACAGGTATTGATACATCAAGCCCCCTGGCATCTACTACTTTGAGATCCCAATGGTGCAAATTTGTAGATGGAATCTACCATGTCAAATTTCTTCTTTTCACTCTCTAAAACCTCCAATCCCCACATGCCATGCTATTTGCAGTATCTGGTTTCCCAGGGTCTTCAGCACTTTAGTTATTTTTATTAAAGAAACCATTTTGTATCTGGAGATGCATGCCTGCCTTCTGCTACTTCCACATTGCCATCATCCATCCCCATATACCACCATTGACTTCTGGTTTGTTTGTGTGTGTGTGTGTGTGTGTGTGTGTGTGTGTGTGTGTTTGCTTTGCTTTGCTTGTATCAGCATTTGATACAACTTTTAACTTCATCACAGTTTTCTGCATTGAAGGTTATTAATGTTATAACTAAATTGTCTAATGTGCCTTTAAGAGCATTATTGTCTTTTATTCTTTCTGTTGCATGTTCTTTAAAGTGTATTGCTAAAAATATTGCCTTCTTGTTCTTGATTTTTGTGTGTGTCCCACTTCCAAGTCTTTTATTTCAACTTCTTGAACTACATTAAGTGTGCTCTATTTAAATTATAGCTAAACTCAACTTATAATATGGTAAAATATGTAGTTGTATTTATGAAAGTTCTATTAAATTCTTATTATTTCTGTATCTCCCTTGTTTTGTATAGATTTATCATTTGTCAATGATTCTTGCTTTGTCTTTATTTAAATTTCTTCATCAATATGCAAATCCTAGTATTCTTTTTGATTACAGAAATTTATTAATTTTTTCTGTCCTTTGTTGTTATACTTTGTCTTTGTGTATAAGGGGGAGGGATAGGCAAATATATATTGTTAATCTACTTGAAGTAATTATATTTCTTTTTCCATAAAAATCAACATTTTCTTCCCAAAGATATGATATTTTCTTTAAGGTTCAAAGAAATGATGACTTATATTTTAATTTCCACAATCTCTTACCTGTGTTTCTATCCCCAGTAGAAATTTAGAATGGTGTAGCTTTACTAATCTTTTTCCTCCTCGATATCGTTCTATAAATTCTTATTAATAGTTTAACAAAACTTCTTGTATTTATTTTTTGAGAATATTGTGTACATTAATTTATATTTATAGTATATCCTCCCCTTTCTCCTTTCCATTGCAGATAAGTTCAAATATATTCCCTATTTTAAGATCCATGATATTAGGCATTATGTAAATGTCTTTGATTCACTTGAAGTTGGGCTTTGTTATGGGTGAAAAAAAACTATTAAGTTTTATTCTACATGCAGCTTATCCAGTATAACCATCACTATTTGTTGAAGATAGTGTCTTTTCTTTAATGTGTAATTTTGGTTTCTTTGTCAAAATTCAGGTGGTCATTAGTGTATGGTGGCTTATATCTAGTTCCTCAGGCCTGTTTTATTGACTAGTAAGTCTATCTTAATGTCAGTACTATGCTGTTTCTATTGCTATAGTTCTGCAGTATAACTTAAAATCTAGGATTATAATATCTCCAGAAGTTCTTTTATTGTTCAGTATTGTTTTAACTATAATTACTTTTCTGTTTCTGAATTAGATTTATGATTATTATTACTTTAAAAAATGTGAAAGAATTGTGTTGGGATTTTATAGAGTTCAATCTGTAGACTTCCTTTAGGCAGGATGGCCATTTTCAAATATTTGTCCAATTGATTCCTCCTGTTCCCTTTTCCACCCCATTGCTAAATGCTGGGAGCCTCCAGGCCTGGAGAAGGTAGTGATGGAGTCATGGAGTAGGACTCTGGAAATAGCTTTGAAGTCTGAGGGTCTCAGGGTTTTCTATCACTCTAATTGTCCTGAAATGTTGATGATAATTTCTAAAATGTCCTAGAAACTTTCTTGCTCTTTCTGAGGGTGAAAGACTGCTGGCTTAGCTGATTAACACTTTCAACCTAACAGCAGAGGATTAAGGAATGTGGTCTTTGTTCTATCTCAGCAGGAACTGCTGGGCTCTAACTTTCAGCATACTAGTTAGAAGAGAGAAAAATGGCACACTTAGAGAAGTGGTTAATGAGTTTATTACTAAGTTGTAAAAAGTTTCCTTTGAAAGCTATCTAAGGGGAAAAACAGAAAGAGCCTAAGAAAGGGAAAACTTCTAGGTGTGGAAAGGTAAATAGTGAGAGAGAGAGGGAGARAGAAAAAAGTGGGGCCCTTTCTCTTTTGTCTTCAGTACTTATACATCTTTCAGAATACATGATCACATCTTACCAAGTTCATCACAAGTTCACACAAAAATCAAACCATAAATTGAAATAGAAGTTTACAACAGAGAATGTTTACATGCTTATCAATTAGCAGTAATTATCGAGCTAAACATCTATCACTTGCCTCAGATCTACAAGTTCATAGAAAGTTTAAAACCATAACTAAGTTATTAGTGAAGTTTTGTATAGATACACCCAATCAATATTTTATCTTCTGTCCTAGCACCTAAAATAAATCCTAGTTCCCTTTTCATGACCTTTCATTAATTGTTTATAACCTCTTGGAATGTGTTGTAAGTAGGAGCAAGTCTGGTTGCCATCTAAGAGCAATTAACTTGGTGACACTTGAGAGATTGGCAGAGTTCTCATTACAGTTTTGACTATTAGAAAAGGACCTATTAGCAATCCCATTATAAAAGAGCTTAATAATCACAGATATAATTTTAGGAATTCTTATAGGATCATCATTAAAATTTAAGTCATCTATTTGTCTACATAGTATCACTATAATCTTTGTGCATCTTCGTGGATCTGCAGAGATCTGCTCCAAACGAGTATGCTATCACTTATTGATTATTATATATGTTTAATAATAACAGGAAAAGTATATTAATAACAGGAATATTTCCTAAAATTAGTCCCTCACAGCCTTGGATAATAAGGGCTCACCTGTCACAGATTATATCATAATTCGAAGCAGACCATTTCGGGATGATCACCTGCCAGTATATTATCTTGTCCCATTATGGCTCCTGACACCTCCTTTACCACCCAGTTCCCTCCCTCCATCCATATGTCTATTTTATTTTCCTTTCTCAGTGACATTTAAGCATCCTGCCTTGGGCCCTCCTTCTTACTTCGTTTTTTTGGGGTCTGTAGATTGTAGCATGGTTATTTTAAGTATATAAAACATCCTGTACTTTATGGCTAGTATTCACTTATAAGTGAGTACATACCATGGGTGTTTTTCTGCGTCTGGATTACCTCACTCAGGATGATCTTTCCTAATTCTATGCATTTACTTACAAATTTCACAATGTCTTTGTATTTAATAGCTGAGTAGTATTCCATTGTATAAGTGTACCACATTTTCTTAATTTCTTTGGTTTAGTGACATCTAGGTTGTTTCCATTGTCTGGCTATTGCAAATAAAGCCTCAATGAACATAGTTCAGCAAATATCCTTGGTATGGTGGAACATCTTTTGGGTATATGCCCAGGAGTAGTTTAGCTGAGACTTGAGGTATAACTAGTCTCAATATTATGAGAAACAACCAGTTTAATTTCCAAAGTGATTGTACAAGCTTGAACTCTCAGTAGAGGAGTGTTTTCCTTGCTCCACATTCATTCTGATTTGCATTTCTCTGATGGCTAAGGATGGTGAACATTTCATTGGATGCTGAAAAAGCCTTTGACAAATTCCACCCTCCTTCATGTTAAAAGTATGGGAGAAATCATAAATACAAGACCCATACCTAAACACAATAAAAGCAATATGCAGCGAGCCCATAGCCAACATCAAATTAAAAGGAGAAAAACTTAAAGCAATTTCACTATAATCTGAGACAAGACTAGGCTGTCCACTCTCTCCCTATCTATTCAATATAGTGCTTGAATTTTTAACTAGAGAAAAATTCAAATTCAATAAAATTCAAATAGGACAACTGAAGGATACCAATGGAGTGCAAATTGGTAAGGAAGAACTCAAAGTATCACAGTATTTGCAGATAATATAATAATATACATAAGCGATCTCAAAAATTCTATTAGGGAACTCCTACAGCTGATAAAYACATTCAGCAAATTGGCTGTACACAAAATTAGCAACAATGAAAAATCAGTAGCCCTCTTATATACAAATGATAAATGGGTTGAGAAAGAAGTTAGAGAGACAATACTTTTCACTATGGCTACAAATAATATGAAATATCTTGGTTAGAGTTCTATCCAAGCAAGTGAAAAAGATATATGACAGGAACTTCAAGACTTTAAAGAATAAAACTGAAGATGAAAAGAATTCGCATGCTCCTGGATTGGTGGGATTAATAGTAAAAATGTCCATTTTACCAAAAAGCAATCTATAGATTCAATGCTATTCCCATCAATTTTCCAACACAATTCTTTACAAATCTTAGAAAAATACTCAACTTCAAATGAGAAAACAAACAAACAAACAAACAAAGAAAAACCAGGATAGCTAAAACAACCATATACAATTAAAGAAGTTCTGGAGGTATCACCATTCCCTATTTCAAGCTATACTACAGAACAGTAGTAATAACAACTGCATGATGTTGGCATAAAAACATTGGTTGATCAATGGAATTTAAATAAAGACAGAGATAAACCTAGAAACACATGCTTTTTGACAAAGAAGCCAAAACTACAATTGGATATTTGCAAGTAAAAGAATGTAAATAGATCATCCTGCACAAAACTCAAGTCCAAGTGGATCAAAGACCTTAACAAAAAACTGGATACACTAAATCTGATAGAAGAGAAAGTGGAAAATAGCCTTGAATACATATATACATGAAACAACTTTCTGAAGAGAACATCAACAGCTCATGCACTAATATAAAAAAATTAATAAATAGTACCTCATGAAACAAAAAGTGAAGGACACTGGTTTTGGGGGGGCATAGGAAAGGGTTTATTCAGCTTGTACCTTCCACACTGCTGCTGATCACTGAAGGAAGTCAGGACTAGAACTCAAGTAGGTCAGGAAGCAGAAACTGATGCAGTAGCCATGAAGGGATGTTTCTTACTGACTTGCTTCCCCTGGCTTGATAGCCTGCTCTCTTATAGAACCAAAGACTGCCAGCCCAGAGGTGGTACCACACACAAGGGGCACTTCCATCTTGATCACTAATTGATAAATGCCCCACAGCTGGATCTCATGGAGGCACTTCCCCCACTGAAGCTCCTTTCTCTGTGATAACTCCAGCTTGTGTCAAGTTGACACACAAAACCAGCCAGTACAATTGACCCCTTGACAACTTGACACAAAAACACATCACTATTAAGCCTCAACCCTTACTTATTCATCCACAAAATCTAAATAACTTTAAAAGTCCCACAGTCTTTACATATTAAAAGTTCAATCCTTTTAAAATGTCCAATGTCTTTTATAATTCAAAGTCTTTTAAAAATTCAAAGTCTCTTAACTGTGGGCTCCACTAAAATACTTTCTTCTTTCAAGAGGGAAAAGTAACAGGCCACAGTTACAATCAAAAGCAAAACTCAAAAGCTCCAATGGTTCAATGTCTGGGATGCAACTCACCATCTTCTGGGCTTCTCCAAGGGCTTGGATCACTTCTCCATCTCTGCACTTTATAGCACATACCTCGTCTTCTAGGCCCCAACTATCTGTATTCTACTGCTGCTGCTGTTCTTGGTGGTCATCACATGGCACTGGCATCTCCAGAACACTGCTGTCTTCCACTGTAACTAGGCTTCAACAATAGCCTCTCATAGGCTCTCTTCATGGTGCCAAATCTCAACTCCTTTGCATGACCCCTTCAGTCCTGGGCCATCAATTGCAAACTTCACCAATGGCCTTCTGCTGCCTCTCACAGTGCTGAACTTCAGCTGCTTTTATGACCCCTTCATGCTTTCAAAACCAGAACCACCTGGGTGACTCTTTCACAGTACCATGTCCAGCCACAGCACAAAATACAACTGTGGCTATCTCTGGAACATAGCCTCTGTTCTCTCAGAAAACACTTCCCAGAAGATTTCACCTCAGTGATGCTTCTCTCTCTNCTCTCTCTCTCTCTCTCTCTCTCTCTCTCTCTCTCTCTCTCTCTCTCTCTCTCTTTAATACAATCTTCATTTACATTTCAAATGCTAAAACTTTTCCCAGTTTCCCCCTCCCTGAAAATCCCCAACCCCTTCTCCCATCCCTGCCTCCAAGTATATGCCCCTCCACAAATCTACTCCCACCTCCCCTCCCCCTCGATCTCCCTTTATTGGGGCATCTATTGAGATGTCACCTGACCAAGGACCACTTCTCCCACTGATGCCCAACAAGGCATTCCTCTGCCACATTTTTGGTCGGAACCATGTGTACACCTTGGTGGATGGTTTAATCCCTGGAAGTGCTGGGGTATCTGGGTGGCCGACATTGTCCTTCTTCCCATGGGGCTTTAAGCCCCTTCAGCTCCTTGGGACCACCCTCCAACTGCTCCATTGGGGACCCTATGCCCAGTCCAATGGTTGGCTGCTAGCATCTGCCTCTGTATGTGTAAGGCTCTGGCAGGGCCCCTCCAGAGACAACCATGATATGCTTCTTTTGGTATGTACTTCTTGTCCTCTGTAATAGTGTCTGGGTTTGTTGACTGTTTATAGGATGAATCCTCAGGTAGGGCAGTCTCTGGGTGGTCTTTACTTCAGTCTCTGCTTCACACTTTGTCTCCTTTATTGCTCTTGTGAGTATTTTCTTCCCTTTCTCAGAGGAACCAAAGCACCCCCACTTCAGTCCTCTTTCTTCTTGAGCTTCCGGTAGTCTGTGAATTGTAACTTGTTTATTTTGAGCTTTTCAGCTAACATCCACTTATCAGTGAGTGCATACAATTTGTGTTCTTTTGTGATTGGGTTACCTTGCTCAGGATGACAATTTTCTAGTTCCATTCATTTGCCTAAGAATGTCATGAATTCATGGTTTTTAATAGCTGAATACTACTTCATTGTGTATATATACCACAGTTTCTGTATCAATTCCTCTGTGGAAGGACATCTGGGTTATTTTCAGCTTCTGGCTCTTATAAAAAGGCTGCTATGAACATAGTAGAGCATGTGTCCTTAATACATGTTGAAGCATCTTCTGGGTATATGCCCAGGAGTGGTATAGCTGGGTCCTCAGGTATTACTATGTCAAATTTTCTGAGAAATCACCTAAGGATTTCCAGAGTGGTTTTACCAGCTTGCAATCCCACCAGCAATGGAGAAGTGTTCTTCTTTCCCCACATCCTCTCCAGCATCTGCTGTCCCCTGAGATTTTCATTTTAGCCATTCTGACTGGTGTGAGGTGGAATCTCAGTGTTGTTTTGATTTGCATTTCCCTGATAACTAAGGATGCTGGATATTTCTTTAGGTTCTTTAGAGCYATTTGTGTTTCCTCAGTTGAGACTTCCCTGTTTAGCTCTGTACCCCAATTTTTAATAGAGTTATTTGACTCTGGAGACTAACATCTTGAGTTCTTTGTATACATTGGATATTAGCCCTCTATTGGATGTAGGATTAGTAAAGATATTTTYCCAATTTGTTGTTTGCCATTTTGTCTWATTGACTGTGTCCTTTGCCTTACAGAAGCTTTGAACTTTTATGAGGTCCCATTTGTCAGTTTTTGTCCTTGGAGCATAAACCATTGGTGTTCTATTCAGGAACCTTTCCCCTGTGCCAATCGGTTCAAGATTCTTCCCCACTTTCTCCTAAGCATCAGTGTGTCTGATTTTATGTGAAGGAAGGACACTGTTAATAGGACAAATGGCAGTCTACAGGATGGGAAAAATCTTCACCAACTGGATGTCAGAAACAATATATAGAAAGAACTCAAGAAATTAGACACCAAGTAACGTAATTAAAAATGGAGGACAGAACTAAACAGATAATTCTCTTTTTAAAAATTAAATTCCTTTATTCACTTTATGTACCAGTATCAGCCTCCCTTCCTTCCAGTATTCTGTCACAGAGATGCTTTTTCCATCCTTCCCTCCCCTTCTCAAAAGAGAAGGGGAACATCCTCTAGGTATCGGCCCTCAAATCTCCTCTCCCTACCCCATTTTCTCTGCATATCAAGTCTCTGCAAGTCTGAGTATTCTCTCCCACTGAGGCCAATTAGGGGAACAGAATCCACAGGCAGGCTAGCAACAGATTCAGGGACTGGCCAGGATCATGTTGTTGGGAAGAACCCTCATGAAGACCATGTTGCTCATCTGCTACATATGTGCAAGGGGCTTACATCCAGCCAGTTGGTTCAGTCTCTGAGAGAACCCAACAGCCCTGGTTAGTTGACTCTGTTGGTATTCTTATGGAGTTCCTGTCCTCTTCAGGTCCCTCAATCTTTCCCCTAACTCTTCCATAACACCTCCTGAGCTCTATCTAATGACTGGCCATGGATCTCTGCATCTTTTTGCATTGGCTACTGGATAGACCTTCACAGAACACAGTTATGCCAAGATGGTTGGTGTTTTACTTCTTTAGTTCTTTATACATTTTGGATATTATCCCTCTGTCAGATGTAGGTGAAGATCTTTTCCCAATCTGTTTGGTGTCATTTTGTTCTATTAACAGTGTTCTTTGACTTAAAGAAAATTTTAAGTTTCATGAGATTCCATTTATTAATAGTTGATCTTAGTGCATGAGCCATTGGTGTTCTGTTCAGGAAGTTCAAGATTATTCCCCATTTTCTGTTCTATTAGATTTAGTGTATTTGGTTTTATTGTTTGTGTCTTTGTTCCATTTGGACTTGAGTTTTAAATTCTTCTGCATGCAGCTATTAAGTTAGGCCAGCACCATTTGTTAAAGATGCTCTCCCCTTTCCATTGTTTGGTTTGGCTTTGTCAAATTTAAGTTTCAGTAGGTGTATAGATTTTCTGTGTCTCTTGATTTTATTTCATTAATCAGCTTGTCTGTTTTTATACCAATTCTATGCACTTTTTTATTACTACTGCTCTGAAGTACAATTTGAAGTTACGGGTAATAATACCTCCAGAAGTTCTTTTATTGTGCAGGATTGTTTTATCTATCTTGGGTGATTTATTTTCCCATATGAAGTTGATAATTGTTATTTCTTTAYTTATTTAATTAGATATTTTCTTTATTTAGCTTTCAAATGTTATCCCCTTTGCTGGATTTCCCTCTGAAAGCACCCTATCTCATCCCTCCCTCCCCCTGCTTACTAACCCACCCACTCCTGCTTCCAACTCCTGGCATTCCCCTATACTGGGGCACCTAGCCTTCTCAGGACCCAGGGCCTCTACTCCCTTTGATGTCCAATAAGGCCATCCTCTGCTACATATGCAGCTTGAGCCATGGGTCTCTCCATGTGTACTCTTTGGTTGGTGGTTTAGTCCCTGGGAGCTCTGGGGCTTCTGGATGGTTCATATTGTTGTTCCTCCTATGGGGCTGCAAGCTCCTTCAGCTCCTTGGGTCCTTTCTCTAGCTCCTCCATTGATTGACTGAGGGAACCCACCTCTGTATTCGTCAGGTACAAGCAAAGCCTCAAGATCTGAAAAAAAATTTGTTAGAATTTTGATGGAAATAGCATTGAATCTGAAGGTTGCTTTGGGTAAAGATGGCTCTTTTCACCATGTTATTCCTACTAATTCATGAGCATGCGGAGATCTTTCAATCTTCTAATATATTTCTCATTTTTTTTCTCCAGAGTCTTGAAGTTCTCATACACATCTTTCAGTTGCTCTGTTAGAAATGTGCCAAGATATTTTATATTATTTGTGGATATGATGAAGGGTACTATCTCCATAACTTCTTTCTTAGCACTTTATCACTTGGATAAAAGAGAGCTACTGACATCTTTGAGTTAATTTTGTACCCAGCAACTTTGCTTAAGGTGTTTATCTGCTGTAGGCATTCTCGGGTAGAATTGTCAGGGTCACTTAATATACTATCATATCATCTTTGAATACCAATACTTTGATTTCTTCCTTTTCAATTTTTATCCCATTGATCGCCTTTAGTTTTATTATTTCTTTTGGTAAAACTTGAAGTACTATATTGAATAGATAGAGTGGGCAGCCTTGTCTTGTCCCTGCTTTTGGTGGGATTGGTTTACATTTCTCTAAATAGAGAATTCTTGACAGAGGAGTCTCTAAATGTCAAGAAGCACTTTTAGTTTTTTTTTTAATTGGATATTTTCATTATTTAATTTTCAATTGTTTTCCCCTTGGGAAACTCCTAACACATTCCCCCTCCTCGTCCCTCTATGAGGGTACTCCCCCACCCACCGACCCACTTCCATCTTCTTGCCCTGGCATTCCTCTACATTGGGGCATCAAACACCCTCAGGTCCAAGGGCCGCTCCTCCCACTGATATCCAACAAGGCCATCCTCTGCCACATATGTGGCCGGAACCATTGGTCCCTCCATGTGTACTCTTTGGTGGGTGGTCCAGTCCCCAGGAGCTTGGGAGGGTCTGGCCAGTTGACACCGTGGCTCCCCCCATTGGGCTGCAAACCTCCTTAGCTCCTCCAGTCCCTTCTCCAACTCCTCCATCAGGGACCCTCATTCAGTCCAATGATTGGCTGTGAGCATTCACTTTTGTATTTGTCAGGCTCTAGCAGAGCCTCTCAGAAGATAGCCATATCAGGCTCCCATCAGCAGACACTTTTCAGCATCCACAATAGCATCCAGGTTTAGTGATGGATCCCGAGGTGTTGCAGTTTCTGTATGGTCTTTCCTTCAGTCTCTGCTCCACATTTTGTCTCAATATTTCATCCCATGAGTATTTTGTTCTCCCTTCTAAGAAGCACTGCAGCATGCACACTTTGGTCTTCCTTCTTCTTGGGCTTCATATGTTCTGTGAATTGAATCTTGGGAATTCCGGACTTTTGGGCTAATATCCAATGATCAGTGAGAGCATATTGTGTATGTTTTTCTGTAACTGAGTTACCTCACTCAAGATGATATTTTCAAGTTCCAGCTACTTGCGTTTGAGCTTCATGTAGTCATTGTTTTTAACAGCTGAGTAGTACTCCATTGTATAAATGTACCACATTTTCTGTATCCATTCCTCTACTGAGGGACATATGGGCTGTTTGCAGCTTCTGGCTATTATAAATATGACTGCTATGAACATAGTGGAGCATGTGTCCTTATTACATGTTGGTACAACTTTTGGGTATATGCCCGGGAGTGATATAGCTGGGTCCTCAGGTAGTAGTATGTTCAAGTTTCTGAAGTACCTCTAGACTGATTTCCAGAGTGGTCACATCAGCTTGCAATCCTGCCAGCGATGGAGGAGTGTTCCTTTCTCCACATTCTCTCCAGCATCTGCTGTCCCCTGAGTTTTTGATCTTAGCCATTCCGACTGGTGTGAGGTGAAGTCTCAGGGTTGTTTTAATTTGCATTTCCCTGATGATTAAGGATGTTGAACATTTCTTTAGGTGTTTCTCAGTCCTTCAAGTTTCCTCAGTTGAGAATTTTCTGTTTAGCTCTTTTCCCCATTTTTAATAGTCTTTTTTATTCTCTGGAATCTAACATCTTGAGTTCTTCGTATATATTGAATATTAGCCCTCTATCCTTCGTCTTACAGAAGCTTTGCAATTTTATGAGGTCCCATTTGTCAATTGTTGATCTTAGAATATAAGTCATTGTGTTCTGTTCAGGAACTTTCCCTCTGTGTCCATGTGTTCAAGGATTTTCCCCACTGTTTCTTCTGTTAGATTCAGTGTATCTGCTTTTATGTTGTAGTCCTTGATTTACATGGACTTGTGCTTTGTACAAGGAGTTAAAAATGGATCAATTTGCATTCTTCTACATGTTGACAGCCAGGTGAACCAGTACCATTTGTTGAAAATGCTGTCTTTTTTCCACTGAATGGTTGTAGTTCATTTGTCAAAGATTAAGTGACCATAAGTGTGTAGGTTCATTTCTGGGTCATAAATTCTATTCCATTGATCTTCCTGCCTGTTACTGTACGAATACCATGTAGTTTTTTGTTTTTTTTGTTTTTTTGTTTTTTTTTTTTTTCACTATTGCACTCTAGTACAGCTTTTGGTCAGGGATGGTGATTCCCCCAGAAGTTCTTTTATTATTGAGAATAGTTTTCAGTATACTGKTTTTTTTATTGTTATTACAAGTGAATTTGAGAATTGAGCCTTCTACCTCTATGAAGAAATGAGTTGGAATTTAAATGGGGATTGCATTGAATCTGTAGATTACTTTCAGCAAGATGGCAATTCTTACTATATTTATCCTGCTAATCCATGAGCATGGGAGATCTTTCTTATTTTCTGAGGTCTTCTTTGATTTCTTTCTTCAAAGACTTGAAAAACTATTCTACAAAATAGAAACAGAAGGAACACTACCCACAGTTAGGTTGATACCAAAACCTCAACAAATAAAGACAGCTTCAGACCAATTTCCCTTATGAATATCTATACAAAAATACTTAATAAAATTCTGACAAACCATATCCAAGAACACATCAAAACAATCATTCACCATGATCAAGTAGGCTTCATACCAGGGTTCCAGGGATGCAGGCAGGGTTCAATATATGGAAATCCATCAACATAATCCACTATATAAACAAACTCAAAAAAAMCATACATGATCATTAGATGCTGTAAAAGCATTTGACAAAGTTCAAAGTCACTTCATGTTAAAAGTCTTGGAAAGATCAGGAATTCAAGATTCATACCTAAACATAGTAAAAGCAATATACAGCAAACCAGTAGCCAACATCAAACTAAATGGAGAGAAACTTGAGGCAATCCCACTAAAATCAGGGACCAGACAAGGCTGTCCTCTCTCTCCCTATCTATTTAATATAGTACTTGAAATTCTAGCTAGAGCAATTAGATCACCAAAGGTGGTCAAAGGGATACAAACTGGAAAGGGAGAAGTCAAAATATCCCTATTTGCAAATGATATGATAGTATACTTAAGTGACCACCAAAATTCCAACAGAGAACTCCTACAGCTGATAACTTCAGCAAAGTGGCTGGATATAAAATTAACTCAAACAAATTAGCAGCCTTCCTATACTCAAAGCATAAGTGGGCTGAGAAAGAAATTAGGGAAGCAACATTCTTCACAATAGTCACAAATAATATAAAATACCTTGGTGTGCCTCTAACCAAACAAGTGAAAGATCCATACAACAAGAACTTCAAGTCTTAGGCTACTTTATTTTATTCTTTGCTCATATATTACAAATTGCCCACAGTTTTCCCTCCATCTTCTCCTCCCAGTCTTCCATTACCATCTCCCCTTTTCTAACATCTTATTCTTTCCCTTCAGAAAAGGGCAGGCCAATCAGAGATAACAACCAAACATGACATATCAAGTTCCAATAAGACTAGGCACCTTTCCTTCATATTAAGCTTGGACTGGCCAATGCAATAGGAAGAAAAGGGTCCCAACAGCAGGAATTGAATCAAGGACAGGACCTACTCCTACTTCTGGCAGTCCCACAAACAGTCCAAGCTATACAACAATACACTAATGGCAATATTTTTCAAATTTGTATCTCAGCATATCTGGCCTTTGTATATAGAAAGACTAGTGATTTTATGTGGTAATTTTTGTACCCTGCTCCTTTGCTGAAGCTGTGAATCAGCTGTGAAAGTTTCTTAGTGGAGTCTTTATAATGTTTCTATGTATAAAGTCTTATCAACTAAAACAAAGCATGGTCTGTCACAGCTTTCCTGGATATCTTTTCCATAGAGTTCTTTAGATTTAACATTTTAAATGAGGTATCAATCTATTTTACCTTGTCTTTACCACCTAAAATTCTCTCATTCATATCTTTTAATGTGTTGGGGAGGCTTACCTTTGAGGGTTTTGTTTGATATCCTGAATTTTTCATTTCCAGTTATATTTCAGTTTTGATTTTCTTTATAGATTATCTTTGTTCATTATATTTACTTTYCTTTCTTATTGTTTTCATTTTATCATTTATCTATTCATATTCCTTTATAAATGATGAGATTTTCTTATTTAACCCAACATCATATTTGTGTGTGTACCATGGATAAAATTATTATTATCCCTATCTTCTATGTTGATATTTTGTGTTTGCTTGTTATTTGTTTTCCATGTTCTGTGTCAATTATTAATTTTTCTCATTGGTAAAAACCAATATTTTGGGGAAATGATATAATTTAAAAATATCATTCAGTTTTTCAAGCATATAGATAAAGCACACAAGTAAGTAAGAAATTTACTAACTAAAGGACATACATTGAAATATTACCTTTACTTCTTTTCCTACTTTCTGAAGTTTTATATGATTTGTTTTGTAAATTTTAACTTTTGTTTATTATTACTGCTTGTGATTTTATGCTCTGTGCGTGTGTGTGTGTGTGTGTGTGTGTGTGTGTGTGTGTG
>BDUI01002526.1:3806-21354 GCA_002335545.1 Apodemus speciosus | reverse complement strand
GTGTGTGTGTAGTAGTAGTAGTAGTAGTAGTAGTAGTAGTAGTAGTAGTAGTAGTAGTAGTAGAATAGTAGATATGACTTATTTGAATCCCCAGTGACAAAGTATGTTCTCATTGTCTTCCTATTATAAGTAAATCYGGCCAGCAAATTTTCGTTTCAGTGCAAAACATCTCCCCCTGAATACACAGGTTTGGAATCCATGATCTCATTTGTTGCTTGATTTTTCTCAACCAGCTCTCCCTTCCAGATGTCTCCAGTTTTTCTTCCTGAAAAGCAGATAAGGTACAGTAGCTAAGGATGCTCAGTGCAAACCAAGAAGCTATAAATTACAGTGTATCTGCTTACTTCTGAGATATTTGACATTTAACTATTTCTTATTTGAGCATTTTTGATAATACTTGTGGATGACAGTATTTAATCACAGGTTATATAACTCATATATAACTTATATATTATTTGTGAATATATAGAATTTATATATGAATTTATATATGAAATTTATTCACATTTGATAGTTTGGAAACAGTTTGCAATCATTATTACTACAAATGTTTGTTAGCAGCTATAATTTTTTTTGAGTCAGAATCATACTCTGCTGCCCACACTAACTTCGAGCTTATTAACAGCCTTGTAGCTGAGCTTCCTAAGAATGGTCCTCCAAATCTTTAATGTTTGTTTGGGTTTGTGAGCTTTCTACATATGACTGCCTGGTTTTAATATTTATTTCCAAGCTTTAAGCCTTTCTCTAGGACTTCTCAGCCAGGATTTCCCAAGCTTTAATGACCAACAATAATCTCAGTGTTCATCAACAGTCTACCCAGAACTGTTTTCCAGAGTTCTCAAACTAAATTAAATTTAATTGCAAATTATATCTCGTTATAGTTCTCCAAACCCAAGCTTGGTTTTCTGGTAAATTTGGACTTTTTGTTCATCAAAGACATTTTCTCATCCTTTGATAGTGAATATTTTAATAAAGTCACCATCATTTCTACACAGGATAAAGGTTTCTATTATTATTATTATTATTATTACTATTACTATTATTATTAATTATTATTTAATCTTTTTTTCAATTTATATTTTTTTTAATTTTTTTATTGGATATATTCTTTATTTACATTTCATTTCCCTTTTTCTGGATTCCCTGCCCCCCAGATGTCCCATATGTCTTTTTCCCTCCCCCGGTTCCCCCATTCACCCCTTCCCACTTCCCTGTTCTGGTATTACCCTGCACTGCTGCATTGGGCCTTTCCAGAACCTGGGTCCAGTTTTTCTTTTTTACAGTCCAGCCATTATCCCCTCCCAGTCTGCCCTCCAAAAGTTTCCTATTCCACACTTCTTTCTCCATCTTCAAGAGAATATCGCTACCTCCTCACCCTGACCTCATGAGACCTCCCCACTCCCTGGGGCACAGATCTCTTCAAGGTTAGGTGCATCTTCTCTCACTGAGGCCAGACCTCTGCTAAGTATGTGTCAGGGGCCTCATAGCAGTTGATTTATGCTGCCTGGTGGGTGACTCAGGATCCAGGAGATATCTGGGGTGTGCAGGTTAGTTGAGAATGCTAGTCTTCATATGAGATCACCCTCCTCCTTAGCTTCTTCCAGCTTTTCCCCTTAATGCTATCAAGTGTATTTATATTAACTGGAAACTTAGAGATTTATGTGTATTTTATGTAACAACATATTAAAATGAAACACTCTTTCCTGGAGTGGGGAAAGCAGTCTTCTAACACTTGTGAACCTCAGAAATCTCTGAAAACTACCAGATTCACAAGGCTCTTCCCCAAGATTAAAGAAACAGTAAACAATTCCAAGGAAAGTGAATACTCTCTTCAGTAAACTTCTATTTGTACATAGAATTCCATTGATACACTTTTTGATTTTTCACCTATGCTGTCTTCCTCCCACTTTTCACATGCCATTGTGTGCCTTACACAGTGCATTTTCCACTATACTCAGTGGTCTTAATTGAAACCCATAATTCAGAGTTATAATATGGGTCTTGTACAGACATAAACAACTAATAATGTTAACAACTAAAAATATATTGAGGATGCTTAGAGTTTAGACATTTTGTCAGCAACATAGCTTCCTCAAATTTTTGAAGGGTATTATCTTTCTTCTCTCAAAATAGCTATGTGAATTTAATTATAAATGTGTTTCTGGAACCTGATAAATTTTTTTCTTATATTATGTGGCTTATGTTTGCACAGCTTTCTCTCTCCCCTCTTCAATTTAATGCCATTTATCTTTTTGCCACATAAAATAAGCTCTCAAAAGGAGAAATGCTTAATTAGATGGATGCAACTGGGATGCCTTGGAGGAAATTTTATCTCCTGCTCCTTGGAATACACACACACACACACACACACACACACACACACACACACGTGTATCAATTTGCTTTTCCATTCTCATGAACTGTCAATCACTGGACTCACAGTTATTTAAAATGGCTTTGTCATCAAACCTTTACTGGYTTTCATTTTTAACAGTGATTAACAAAGCTGCCCCCATGTTATATAAACAGCCTACACTCAGATAAAGTTTTCAATGTGCTAGCTACAAGTTTTTTTTTTTATCAAAATTACACTCCCAATCCACTATTTAATTTTAACTGTAGCAGAAATTCATTTAAATTCCTTAACTTCATATTCAATCAAATACTATATTCAAATATTTCAACTTTAATTACTTCTCAAATGCAATAATAATTTCTTATCTCCCTATAACGACTTGGAAAAACTATTTTAGAGAATATAGTCTGAAGGCAGAACTCGCTTACAAAATAAATTATATTTTGATAGACAAAGTAAATTCTACCACAGTCAAGGAATAGTTACATACTATAACCATATTTTCAGCTTAGAAGAAGTCTCTGTTAGCAATTTTCCAATACGGATATCCAAGTGCATAAAATAGAAGAGTGGAGAACCTGGGCATATCAGCGGTTCCTCTGTGTGCCAGTCAGATGTGGGTCCTGTGCCGCACAGCATGGTCAGCACTCAGAGTGGCTCTTGCTGCCATCTTTGCTCCCGGTCAGACAGGACAAGTGGCCCCAGGTTCTGAGATATCCCGAGTTTAAGGTAAATGGGGACGCAGACCACCGGGGTGCTACCTGCTCACAGGACCTGCTCACAGGACCTGGGCAGATCAGTAGTTCGTCTGTGTGCCAGCCAGGCATGGGTCCTGGGCCCTGCAGGGTGGTCAGCACTCAGAGGGGCTCCCACTACCATCTTTGCTCCCAGTTGGACAGGAATAGAAGCCCCAGGTATGGAGATATCCCGAGCTTAAGATCTCTGGGGACACAGACTGCCGGGCTGCTACCTGCACACAGGACCTGGGCAGATCTGAAGTTTATCTGTGTGCCAGTCAGGCATGGGTCCTGTGCCCTACAGGGTAGTCAGTACTTGGAAGGGCTCCCTGCCGTCATCTTCACTCCCTGAAGGAGCAGACAAGCAGCAACAGGTTCACAGAGACAACTTGAGTATAACATTGCTGGGGGCAAGACAAACCAGGGCTCCAACAGCACCCAAGAGGAGGGCAGAACATCAGCAATCTGTGACAGGACAAACCCAGTCATCCAGTGGTGCAGAAATAGCCTTACAGGCTCACAGGGGGTTCAAGCACCAGCCAGTGACAACAGGACCAGCTAATGCCAGAGATAATCAGATGGCAAAAGGCAAATGTAGGAACATTACTAACAGAAATCAAGGCAATATGGCAGCATCTGAACTCAATTCTCTGACAACAGGAAGTCCTGGATACCCCCAACACACCAGATAAACAAGATTTGGATTTAAAATCACTGGTCATTATGCTGTTAGAGGAACACAAGAAGGATGTAAATAAATCTCTTAAAGAAATACAGGAGAAAATGGATCAAAAGTTAGAAGCCCTTACAAGGGAAACAAAAAATCATTTAAAGAAATTCAGGAGAATATGGGTCAAAAGATAGAAGCCAATAAGGAGGAGATGTAAAAGTCACTTAAAGAAATACAGGAGAACTTGAGTCAATAGGCAGAAGTCATGAAAGAGGAAAAACAAAAATCTCTTAAAGAATTACAGGAAAACACAAACAAGCAAGTAAAGGAACTGAGCAAAACCATCTAAGATCTAGAAACAGAAGTAGAAACAACTAAGAAATCACAAAGGGAGACAACTTTGGAGATAGAAAACCTTGGGAAGAAATCAGGGGCCATAGATGAAAACATCAAGAGAATACAAGAGATAGAAGAAAGAATCTCAGATGCTGAAGATACCATAGAAACCATGGACTCAACAGTCAAAGAAAATGCAAAATACAAAAAGCTTGTAACCCAAAACATCCAGGAAATCCAGGACACAACGAGAAGACCAAACCTAAGGATTATAGGTATAGACGAGAGTGAAGATTTACAACTTAAAGGGCCAGCAAATACCTTCAACAAAATTATGGAAGAAAACTTCCCTAACCTAAAGAGAGAGGATGCCCGTGAATATACAAGAAGCCTACAGAACTCCAATCAGACTGGATCAGAACAGAAATACCTCCCATAATAATCCAAACACCAAATGTACTAAACAAAGAAAGAATATTAAAGGCAGTAAGAGAAAAAGACAAGTAACATATAAAGGAAGACCTATGAGAATTACACCAGACTTCTCACCAGAGACCATGAAAGCTAGAAAATCCTGGGCAGATCTCATATGGACTCTAAGAGAACACAAATGCCAGCCAAAACTACTATACCCAGCAAAACTTTCAATCAACATAGATGGAGAAACCAAGATATTCCATAACAAAACCAAATTTACACAATGTCTTTCCATAAACCCAGCCCTAAAAAGATAATAGGGGGAAATCTCCGATACAATGAGGAAAATTACACCCTAGAAAAAGCAAGATAGTAACCTTCTTTCATCAAACCCAAAAGAAGATAACCTATCAAGTATAAAAAAATAACATCAAAAAGGACAGGAAGTAATAATCACTATTCYGTAATATCTCTTAACATCAATGGCCTCCACTCCCCAATAAAAAGACAAAGACTAACAGACAGGATAAGTAAACAGGACCCTACATTTTGCTGCATACAGGAAACACACCTCAGTGTCAAAGATAAACACTACCTTAGAGTAAAAGACTGGAAGACAATTTTACAAGCAAATGGTCTCAGGAAACAAGCTGGAGTAGACATTCTAATATCAGATAAAATTGATTATCAACCTAAAGTCATCAAAAGAGACATGGAAGGAAGGACACTTCTTGCTGGTCAAAGGAAAAATCCATCAAGAAGAACTGTCAATTCTGAACATCTATGCTCCAAATACAGAGGCTCCCTCATTCATAAAAGAAGCTTTACTAAAGCTCAAAGCACACATTGCACCTAACACCATAATTGTGGGTGACTTCAACACTCCAATATCCTCAATGGACAGATCAGGAAAACAGAAACTAAACAGGAACACAGTGAAACTAATTGAAGTTTTGGACCAATTGGATTTATCAGATATGTATAGAACATTTCATCCTAAAGCAAAATAATATAGCATTTTCTCAGCACCTCACGGTACCTTCTCCAAAACTGATCATATAATTGGTCACAAGACAGACTTCAACAAATATAAAAAGATCAAACTAATCCCATGCCTCCTATCAGATCACTATGGAGGAAGGGTGGTCTTCAGTAGCAGCAACAACAAAAGAAAGCCCACATACACATGGAAACTGAACAATGCTCTATTCAATGATACTTTGCTCAAGGAAGAATTAAAGAAATCTAAGACATTTTAGAATCTAATGAAAATTAAGGCACAACTTACCCAAATCTATGGGACACAATAGAAACAGTGCTAGTTAGTTAGTTAGTTAGTTAGTTAGTTAGTTAGTTAGTTAGTTGTCTATGGAGTCCCAGAAGCAGGATGGTGGCCTCCCCTGCAAGTGCTAGGCAGTTCGCTGGGCAAATGGCCCCCAACCAAGTTGGTACATGACAGGATTGCCATACAGATGGCCCACCAAGCTGCTCAGGGCCTGGGTGCAGGCAAAAGCCTGACGGGTTAGAACCCAAGCGATGTTAGCCTTGGACTATGTCTGCGTATCTGGCATTTTCTGTAGTATCTTGGCCTGACTCTAACCAAATAAGTGAAAGATCTGTATGACAGGAACTTCAAGTCTTTGAAGAAAGAAAACTAAAAAGACCTCAGAAGATGGAGAAGTCTTCCATGCTCTTGGATTGGCAGAATTAATATAGTAAAAATGGCCATCTTGCCAAAAGCAATCTATAAAATCAATGCAACCCCCATCAAAATCCCAACTCAATTCTTCATAGACTCAGAAAGAGTAATTCTCAAATTCATCTGGAATAACAAAAAAACCCAGGATAGCTAAAACTATTCTCAGCTGTAAAAGAACTTCTGGCAGAATAAACATCTCTGACCTCAAGAAGTAATACAGAGCAATTATGTTAAAAACTGCATGGTATTGGTACAGTGACAGGCAAGTAGATCAATGAAATAGAATTGAAGACCCGGAAATGAACCCACAGAATTATGGTCACTTGATCTTTGATAAAGGAGCTACAACCATCCAGTGGGGAAAAAAAAGATAGCCTCTTCAAAAAATGGGGCTNTGGTATTGGTACAGTGACAGGCAAGTAGATCAATGAAATAGAATTGAAGACCCGGAAATGAACCCACAGAATTATGGTCACTTGATCTTTGATAAAGGAGCTACAACCATCCAGTGGGGAAAAAAAAGATAGCCTCTTCAAAAAATGGGGCTGGTTCAACTGAAGGTCAGCATGCAGAAGAATGTGACTTGATCCACGCTTCTCTCCTCGTACGAAGCTCAATTCTAAGTGGATCATGGACCCCACATAAAACCAGACACACTGAAACTAATAGAAAAGAAACTGGGGAAGAACCTTGAGGATATCAGCACAGGGGGGAAAGTTCCTTAATAGAACACCAATAGCTTATGCTCTAAGATCAAGAATAGACAAAAGGGACCTCATAAAATTACAAAGTTTCTGTAAGACAAAGGACACTGTAAAAAGAACAAAAGGGCAACCAACAAATTTGGAAAAGATCGTCACAAACCCTATATCTGACATAGGGGCTAATATCTAATATATACAAAGAACTCAAGAAGTTAGACACCAGAAAACCAAATAACCCTTTCAAAAAATGGGGTACAGAGCTAAACATAGAATTTTCACCAGAAGAAATTCGGATGGCTGAGAAGCACCTTAAGAAATTTTCAACATCATTAGTCATTAGGGAAATGCAAGTCAAAACAATCCTGAGATTTCACCTCACACCAGTCAGAATGGCTAAGATTAAAAACTCAGGAGACTACAGGTTTTGGCGAAGATGTAGAGAAACAGGAACACTCCTCTCTTGCTGGTGGGATTGCAAGCTGGTACAACCACTCTGGGAATCAGTGTGGCAGTTCCACAGAAAACTGGGTATGACACTTCCAGAGGACCCTGTTATACCACTCCTGGGCATATACCCAGAGGATTCCCCTGCATGCAACAAGGACACATGCTCTGCTATGTTCATAGTAGCCTTATCCATAATATCCAGAAGCTGGAAAGAACCCAGATGTCCCTCAATGGAGGAATGGATACAGAAAATGTGGTATATTTTTACAATTGAATACTACTCAGCAATTAAAAAGAATGAATTCATGACATTTTTAGGCAAATGGTTGGAACTGGAAAATATCATCCTAAGTGAGGTAACTCAATCACAAAAGAATACACATGAAATGCAATCACTGATTAGTGGGTATTCATTAGCCCAGAAACTCTGAATACTCAAGACACAATTAGCATATCAAATGTTTCCCAAGAAGAAGGAAGGAGAGGGCCCTGGTCCTGAAAAGGCTTGGTCCAGTATTGTAGGGGAGTACTGGGATGGAGAAATGGGAGGGGGTGATTGGGGAATTGGTGGAGGGAAGAGGACTTATGGGACATATGATGAGGGAGGGGGGACAGGGAAAGGGGAAAGCATTTGGAATGTAAACAAAGTATATAGAAAATTAAAAAGAAAAGAACTAAAAAATATAGAAGATTGATACATTAATTTGTATAAGTATATTTCGAAAATGTTGTAGTCTAGGAAGTTTTTTTTATTTAGATTCCACAAGTGACTATGGTAATGAAAGGCAATTGTAGCATGGTGAAATATTGGTGCTGGATAATTGTTGCTATTTTAGACACAAATACTTGCCTATGTATTTAGTGAATTTTTACTTGTGTTGAGTCCTTGAAAGCTATACTCTGATACTGCCTGAGTTTTCACAGAAAGTAGATAGCCTTGGATATCATGTCTGATAAGATAGACCCTGAGATGATGAACAAACACATGTAAATATGTGCTTTTAAGTCAGAGAGTGCTTGTGGTAATGATACAACAGATTTATCACATGAAGGGATGCAACATATGGGAGAGTTAGTTTAAACTGGATGGCCAAATCTGACTTTTATTTTATTTGCTGGCTCAGGTTAATATTTGTATATTTTATTGACAATTATTTTGTTCCTCCATCTAAGAAGCTCAGAAGAATCCACACTTTGGCCTTCCTTCTTCTTGAGCTTTATATGGTCTGTGAATTATAACTTGGGCATTCTGAACTTTTGGGCTAATATCCACTTATCAGTGAGGGCATAACATGTATCTTCTTTTGTGAGTGGGTTATTTCACTGAGGATGTTATTTTCAAGTTCCAGCCATTTGCCTGTGAATTTCATGAAGTCATTGATTTTAATTGCCATGTAGTATTTCATTGTATAAATGTACCACATTTAATGTGTCCATTCCTCTGTTGAGGGGCATCTGAGTTGTTTCCAGCTTCTGGTTATTATAAATAAGGCTGCTATGAACATAGTGAATCATCTGTCCTTATTATATGTTGGAGCATCTTTTAGGGATATGCCCAGAAGTGGTATACCTGGGTCTTCAGATCCTATGTCCAGTTTTCTGAAGAACCTCCAGACTGATTTCCAGAGTGGTTGTATCAGCTTGTAATCCCACCAACAATGGAAGAGTATTCCTCTTTCTCTATGTTCTTGCCAGTACCTGCTGTCACCTGAGTTTTTTATCTTAGTCATTTTGACTGATGTGAAGTGGAATCTCAGGGTTGTTTTGAATTGCATTTCCCTGATGACTAAGAATGTTGCACATTTCTATAGGTGCTTCATTGCCATTCTATTATTTGTAGGCTTAGATGTTCGCAAAACCTACTTTATTTAGGTTTCTTAAATACTTCAACTTCCCTTCCAACCCACTGACCAGAGGTAGGGGGAAAATAAGGTTAATAGGAAAAGGGTGTTGTGGACCTGTTTAGAAGTAGTTCCTTGAGGTGATTTTACTCTTCTTTGTCAGGATACCAGAAGTTCAGTTCAATAATAAACACCAAACACAAATCAGTAACTTTGGCACAATTGTGCATAAACAGCAAGACTTCCGAAATCATCAGGAGTCAGTGGAACCTGCCAGAATCAGCTGGAATACTATGAGAAGTTCTTTGATGCATTTATCTTTATAAAGTAAAGACCATCAAAACCAGGGAAACCAGTAAAGAGGTGCATGGTGTAGCAATGCAACAGCATCTTCTTACTGTTTGTGGGGTTCTATTAATATTCTTTCTAAATATTACCTGCCCTCTCAAGTGTCTGTTTTCAGCAAAACATCACATGCTCTTTTGCAAAACATCTTCTGTAAATACATCACATGCCACTACTGAGTTGTTAAAGAAACAAGAAATTTTCACATTAGTTATTTTAACATAGGTTATTTAGAATAAGCTTTTGATATCTTAGTCACTGATAATGAAAGTTTTATTTTAACTTTTAACTCCATGGAAGAGGGAGAGAAAGATCGTAGAAGTAAGAGGGGATGGAGGACACTAAGAGAGCATGGCCCATTGGATCAACTAAATAGTGATCATAGSGACTCACAGAGTTTGAAAGATCAAACACAGCCTTACATGGGTCTTCACCCTGTCCTCTGTATATGTCATAGCTTTTAGGTTGGTGTTTTTGTGGGACTTCTAACAGTGAAAGTGGGGTTGTCTCTGATTCTTTTACTGCTCTTGGAAATCTTTTACTTTTATTGGTTTGTCTTGTCCAGACTCATTTTAAAGTTTTTGCCTTGTGTTATTGTATCCTGAATTATCATATTTGGTTACTGTCTCTCCAAGGCTTCTTCTTTTCTGAAGGGAGGGAGGAGGAGTAGATCTAGAGGGGAGGTGAGGAGGATCTGGCAGTAGTGGAGGAAAGGGAAGTGTAGTTGGGATGTATAGCATAAAAGAAGAATCTATTTTCATTAGAAATAAATAAATATAAAAGGTAAAAATTATATTCAGAGAATACCTACTATGTTATGATTTTGTTTCATATTTTCATTATTTGAAAGAAAGCAAATATTGTTATGCTTGCTTTTCTAAACTTTATCCATCACTTGCATCAGAGTATGTCTTTTTAAATCAGATAACTTCTATTTAATGGCTTTAGTACTTGATATTGAATACACTATAAGCCCTGATTCTTTGGCTGACATTCTCTTGCATGACTTGGCTCTATGTCCCTTTATTCATGTCATCTCACTTCCTCTCACATACTGCTAGAGGAAGTGTGATCAGTTTTAAGAGAGAAAAAATTTGGCCAGATATATTAAAAGTGAAATGTATAAAATCATTTTAGCATATCTTCTTATTTACAAAGCTAAGTAGGAGTAACTGATCTGATAATAAAGGATGTTTAATGAAAGATTAATTTAGTTCAATAAAAATCAATTAATGGAACAAAAGATATCCTTAAAATAATTATTCACAACTTTATATAAAAAAGAAACATAGAAATTATTATTATAAATCACTATTGCCAACTTTAAAATGTATTTGGAGTTGATATGGCGAGGTATTTATATGGGTATCCAAATTGGAATGCCAAGAAAAAAGTGTGTGTGAATCAGTAAAATGGAATTACATTATGCTGAGAGAATGTTTCTCTGGTTTAACATTTCCAATGTGAATATCTCTTCACTCTTTCCCAAGAATTCCCTGTCAGCCACACAACATCTGTGCTAGTGGAGACAGTGATATTCATCTTAGTGTCAGTGAGTCTCAACCCCAGCACCAATAAAATAATGCTGGTTGCTACTGACACTTTGAGACTCAGTAGCAAAAAAAGAAGCAAAATGAAGAAATGTAGAGTAACAGAGGTCGTATTAATTGAGAAATCCAAGAAATAACCTAAATTAGCAAAAGAATCATAGTTGAGTATCAAAAGTTTCAAGTGGATCAAGGCGTGATGTAGTAAAAAGTATATTGCTTATTAAGAAAGTCTATATTATTGTTTAGATTATTACCAAATGAGGGTTACTACTTATTGTTAAGTCAAATATGACTTAATTTAATGCCATTGTTTATGTTAGGTTCCTGTAGCAGGAATTCATTAATTATAAAAGTTTTTTATCATGTTTTGGTGAAAATAGAGGTTAAAGGGGTCTACTATTTAAGGTATTTCTTGCTGTATTATCTCATAGCAAAAGATAAAAAGGACAGTGAGAGACAGAGAGAGAGAGAGAGAGAGAGAGAGAGAGAGAGAGAGAGAGAGAGAGAAAGCAGAAGGAGGAGAAAGATAAGAGGGAGGAGAGAAGACAAACATACTTTTATGCCAAATCTATGCTGTCATCTTAATGACCCTTTTATGTTCACAGAGTGAAATTATGATAATGAGCCCTCTTTAACAAACATGATACCAGCCACCCCATCACCTAATCACTTCTGTGAAGTTCCACCTGTCATATAAGGTTGTTTTGACAATTCAATTCCTCACTAAAGAATCTTGAGACATGCATCCAAACCAAAGCATGTGACCAATCACAGAACAAAAAGTAAATCTGTATGATAGTTTAGATTACCATTGTATGAGGGTATATTGTTAATTTACATATTAACTATATTACTAGTCTACTTGATATTTTCCTTAAATCTGAAATATGTGTTCCTTATTTTCATTTTTCCAGTGTTTCTTTTCAATTGGAGTAAAACCTCAAATTTGATTATTTGTGTAGCAATAGGCTCCATTCTAAAATTAAAATTACAGTTTTGAAGACTACCTTAGCAATTCTTAAGGATAAACAAAGGGCAGAGGGATGACAGAGGCATTTTTATGTGCATTCAACATTGTATTTAGAAAGCTAGGTTAGAATTTTGGCTCAGAAAGATGGGCTGATTTCTGCAAAACAGTTCTCTGTCAGCTCTGCTTGGAGGCTATGGAGGGATTCAAGAAATATTTGTTCTGACAGTTGTCTGAGACTTCAGCTGATTTTTTTTTGAAGCCAGGAAAGTTTAACACTCTCTGGGTGTTTCAGAAGACAGCCTTCTGAAATTAAAGATCTTATGCTCTTCCCCAGCCTCTTGACTAGAGTGAAATTTCTATTTAATTAGAAATAGCATTGTATACTTACATGTTTTGAATAACAAACTGTAATGGATTCATAAAATAACCTATGCATGACTATATAACATTAACTTCCATTCTGAAATCAGTTTTATTTATTTCACTTTAATATTTGTTTTAGGATGTGTGTTTTTTAAAATAGAAGTACACAGAAGACAATAGCATTAATATGTGGGAAACAAATCAAATAGATGATGTGTTTAAGGGAAATGTAACAAGTGAATCTCTGGAAATAACTGTGATCAGCAGTATGAGCTTGAGATTTTAGTTTTGGGCATTTTTACCTAGATGAATTATCGTGGCTTCTATCAAAAAAAGGTGAATATTAATTGACTCTCACCTTTTGCTATATATAGGCTTGGTGAAATGCTTTGAGCCATTTCTTTTTTTTTTTTTTTYTTTTTTTGTTTGTTTGTTTTTTGGATTTGGTTTTTTCAAGACAGGGTTTCTCTGTATAGCTCCCACTGTCCTGGAACTCACTCTGTAGACCAGGCTGGCCTTGAACTCAGAAATCTGCCTGCCTCTGCCTCCCAGAGTACTGGGATTACAGGCATGTGCCACCACCACCCGGCTGAGCCATTTCTTATCTTGGGTTGGTAATTATAGTTTATGATGTTTATTTCATTGTTTTTCCACATTAATTTTGTTCTCCCTTTGGTTATATCCTTCACAATATCTTCAAGACAGGCAGCAAGCTATCAGAGAGATGCTGTGAGAAGCTTCAAAGAAGCCTTGGTTGTACATGTCAGGACTTGCTCATTTCTGAGTCTAATAAGCAAATACTGCTGCTGTTTCACAGCACCAGGCAGTTAAGAAAACCTGCAACAAAGCTATCATGTTTTGTTTGGATCTAGGCTTCATAACATGTATAGCTTTCCATACAAGCCAGAAGAGATACAGATACACAGACACATGCCAGAGTGCTTGGTGATTTAATTATAATAGTTGTAAAATTCGTAATTTTTGGAATGTTAAATTAATATGAATGTAATAATTACAATAATGTCTAAATAAAGCTAAGTGTATACCTTTTAGCAAATCATGTTGGTATCACAAAAACACTGTRCTACTCAAACTTTAATTCCTGTGACAAAATCCCTCAAAGAAACAACTTAAGAGGAGAAGGATTTATTGAAGCTCAGAGTGCACTGTTCTTGGTTCTGATGATTCGGGCCCATAATGAAGCCAAATACTATGGCATAAAAAGCATACCTCATCAAAGATAAGAATCAGAAGAAGAAAATGCCAAGAAAACGTTTTTTCCTTTGTACTTTTATAAGCACGTGAGCTGCCAGACTGTGAAACTACCATTCATTTTCTTGGCAGGTTTCATTCCTTCAAGATCCTCTTAATCAGAAGTGCACATTGATATGTGGTAATGTCCTAGGAATTTATAGGTATGATCAAGTAGATAATTGAAACTGGAATTTGAAATTGAAAATCAATTATCACCAAATGTAAACAAATCATGAAAATTAGTAAGTACTTTGAGAAGAATTCTTGCTGTCATAATTGAAGAAGTGAACAATGTAAACAATGAAAAGAAAATATGATGGTTGAGCAGAAAGATTTTTTCCTTGTAAAGAGTAAAGATGCTAAGATACTGTGGTGGTTGAATAAGAAAGCCTCTATAGATTCATATGTTGAGTGCTTGGTCCTTAGTTGCTGTAATGTTTAGAAAAATAGGAAGTGTGCCTCTTCTAGAAAGAGGGGCCTGAAGAAATATCACAGTGTTCATAGTAAAATAAATCATAATTCAGGGATCAAGATAAAGTGATTTCAACATGGAAATTGATAAGAGAATGTGTAAGAAGCACACTTTTTAAATACAGTAAAGCAGGGCTGGACAGATTCTCTAGTGTATAAAATACTTGTTTTGAAAGCAAGAGAACCTAATGTAGATAAACACAGACTCAAACATGCCCGTGCGAGTACACACACACACACACACACACACACACACACACACACAAATAAAAAGCAAACAAGCAAAAAGACAACAAAGCCAAACAATAAATAACAAAACAACCTCCCCAAAACAGGCATGGTGGTACAAGTCTATTACCCTTTTACTAACAGYAGAGGAGGATCTTCAAATGAGAGGATCCCAGGGACTAGATCTCAGTCACCCTAGCCAAACAGTGAACTTCATGTGGAAAGGTTGATGTCAGATATTTTCTTCTATTGCTTTCTGCTATATTTCTTCCAAAAATATGGTGGAAAGTAATAAAGAAAATATCTGACATTATCTACAGTCTTCTGCACATTTAAACATGGAGTAGTATGTACATATACACATATGCACTCTCACGCATATGAATTTTTTAATTAGTTAAGTTTCAAAGGATTGTAGTAAGACTGGAGAAATCCATGGCTCAGTAACTAAGAGCTATTACTGATTTTACAGAGGTCCCTGATTGAGCTGCTCATAACTATATATATCACAACTTCCACAGAATCTTAAGTCCTCTTCTGGCTACTGTCTGGACAAGAATGAACTTGGTTCACATTTCAAATATAATTTATTTGTTATCCGTTTATCTGAATTTTCTAGACTTCTAAGAAGCAAGATACATATGCTCAAGGATGAGCACACATAGACATAAAATTAAAAAGAAATCTCAAAACAAAACTGTTGTGTATATTTTCCAAAAATTATTGGTGCATACTTAAAGAGGAGACTCAGAATTCCAATACAATGATCTAATAATAACTATAAAAAACTATAAAGTATCCATGTAATGAAGAAGTAAGGAAACTAAGTTAAAAATAAGATTATATTTTTTTGGGGGGTGAGGGAATTCAGTTGAACTAGGTGATTTTAAGTGGGGCAGTCATGAAAGGTGAGTAAGCAGTTTGCCTCAGCAAGCTGCCTCACACACTTAAGTGATTATTAATACTCTGGTATACTAGTGGTGGAAAATGACACCAGGATTAGACAGATGATAATAGGGAGGGATTATGTAGCTCATGGAGGCAGATAAAGCTCCATATTTCTTGGAATATTTAGAGGCATTTCATTGTAAAGACAAAATATAAAATATTGTGATGAGAAAACATGTTTTAACCATAAAATTGTAAAAATAAAATGTCAAATAGTCCTAGGTTATATTTATAACAAAATTTTTCCTAAGGAGATAATTACAATCCACAGATACAACAGCAACTACAATAATTTTTTTTTCCAAATCTAGCTTAGAGTGGACTAAGGAGAAGGAGATTATTGGGTTAGACGCAAAACATCAGTGTTGGGTTTCTCACAGTCAGCTGCATATGGAAAAGCCCACCCCAGCAGGGACAATGACACACAACTGTGTTACTTGAATCCCCAACACAACATGGAAGTGACTTCAACAGAGAATTTTATTTCTTGGAGTGGTTGTCTATAGTTTATTTGAACTTGTGGAGGAATCTGTTGAGTCTTGTGAATTCCATGAATTTTATACTCTAAGGAGATACTTTTTCAAGTGTCAGAAAATACTTATATTTTATTTAAAGTAGAAAATTTCACATTGAAAAGATGCATCAGAATATCACATTACTATAACATTACATGTGGCTATGTATAATTTTTCAACTAAAAATAAAATTTGTAGCATCTACACATATTATCAGAGTAAGGAAATGAAGTTAAAAAAGTATAAAATGAAAGTCTTGGGTATCCAAGTAATTGGTCTTTAAAATAGCTACACAAAAGCAAAGGGAATGTAGCATAGGGATGCATTTGATCATTGTTGCCAAAGAAAAGCAGCAGAATAAAGTCATGTTCTTCAATATTCAGGCCTTAAGAATGTGTACAAAAAGGATGTGTGCTACACAGGACTTGTGAAAGAATCAGTTATAGGACAATTTAGGCTCAAGTTTCAAAAGCATCAAATTGCAGCTCCAGATCAGAATCTGAAAATAATTTTCCCAACTCAAACAGCTAAGTGGATAGAGGAGACCCAATTATGAAGATGCAGTGTTTACTGGATTTAATTTATCCCATAACAAGATGTAGCAGATTAAGACATTGTGGCGCAGACTTGAGAAAACTACAATAGATGCTCTCTCGGATATATGGTAACATTAGTTCAATATACAGTCTGCAGATAATGAAAATCCTATATTTGTTTCTCAAAGAAAGGAACCTCAAAGACAATATGTTCACTGGTGTCTTGTTCATTTGATTAGAGTTGAAAGAAGGCAGAAAATTTAATGTCAGTGTAAAGAGACGAGTTAGGATTTTGTAGTTGTGTATAATCAAAAAATGATGCCTTTTTGGCTTATTATTTMCCAGTCCAAAGCAAATATGTAAGCAAGACACAGACTAGGATTGGAAGGACTCCTAGGAAGCTTTTCTCCATCAGGCTTTCCTCTTATTCAGTTTCAGTCATGGACTTATGTAAAGCACAGAGTTCTGAAATATACAAAATTATTTGAGGTAACTGTTAGAAGCACTAATGATTGTCTTTTGTGTGTTATCTAGGCATACAGGCAGAAGACTGATACTACTCTGTGTTTTGTGAAGATGTTTAAAAAGATTTAAAAATATATATTAGATTATAATTCCAGCATATCTATCTCCCCGTTCTTTCTTCCAAATCCTAGAAATATTCCTCCTTGCTCCTCTTTACATTCATGATCTCTAAATTTTTTATTTAGAAATTAGTTTTCCCCCAAAAGAGCCCCCAGTTAGTTATACAAGACTGAGTAGTCAGCCCTGAAATCATTTATATCTAATTTATATTATATGGGCAGAGCAGACTACACACACACACACACACACACACACACACACACACACGCATACCATCAATTAAAAAATTAGAGACTACAGGCCATGAATTTTACAGAAGGAAAGAAGAGGAAGTACATTGGAAGAGGCTGGAGGGAGGAAATGGAAAGGAGAACATGATGTCCTTATATTTTGATTTAAAAGAAAAGAGAAAAAGGAAGGAAGCAAGAAAGGAAGGAGGAAGAATAAAGAAAGAAGAAAGAAAGAAAGAAAGAAAGAAAGAAAGAAAGAAAGAAAGAAAGAAAGAAAGAAAGGAAGGAAGGAAGGAAGGAAGGAAGAAAGAAAGGAAGGAAGGAAGAGACAGGGGGAAGAGAGAGA
>BDUI01002523.1:66975-86691 GCA_002335545.1 Apodemus speciosus | reverse complement strand
TCAGAATACTTCAGCACTCGGTCACCTCTTCAGGTAATAGCAAGTCACATATGTTAAAGTTTCATATAGGAGGCAAAAGCGACAGTAACGGACAAGGCCGGCACCTACCTGGCTGTATTCTTCCGCGGTAGAAGGGGCGGCTAGCCCGGCTGCCGTCTGTTTGCAGCTCGTCTTCGAGGTCTGCCTCCAGTTCCTGCCCCAGCGCCTCCAGCTCTCGGTGGAGATTACAGTCCGAGCTTTGGAGAAAGCCGAACACCAGCAGGTTTGTGAGGCGCTCGGCCTCCAKRCCGGAGCCGTTGCTGACCTAGGACGGGAAGGGAGTCAGGAAGGATCACAGGAGCCTGGGTCAGGGCTCAGTTGCACTTGAGTCTCACTGGCCTGTGAGAACCAGTAACTCCGAGAACCCAAAAGTCCTCGGAAGAGGCCAGAGAAATAGTCTGTGGCACACTTTCCAACAGAAGACACCGAGGCGCCAGCTAGCCACCTTCTACAGAACCCACTGCGGAAGCTGCTTTGAGGGGAGGTCTCAGGGGCACTGTCTCTGGGGCACCAGGCAAATGTCATTACTTCAGCTCCATCCATGTTTTCGCTCATGGCTGAGCCTGACCGCATGCATGGGCTGTGCTCCTAGCAGCACGCAGTTCCTCCTGTCCATCATGAGCAGGCACAGGAGGCCCRATAAACTCTAGGGAGCAGCGACCCAGGTCGGACTCCGCCTTTGCCCTTCAGAGGGACGTGTGCACCATCGGAGTCAACAGGGAGGGTCTCCAGCCTTTCTGCCAGGTCTATAGTGTGTCCAAAAGCAGCCCTGGGAGGAGCACTGAGGAGCACAAAGGGGGAGCACTTAGCAATGCCTGTACCACGAGGCCCTCCCTGCAATACAACAAAACTTAGAAATGAAACCTGCTTCACTTAATGTCCCTCACTGTGCACTTAATAGTTGTAATAAATACCAACTTTATATTAGTTTACCAAAATGTCAGAAACACCTACAACAAGATACAAGTTCTGATGTGGGGCAGGGATGTCAAATGTCAAGATGTAAGAGGAAATGTCAGCATTCCACTGTGGTCTCACCAGATGTCACCTAACTTCTGTGCCTCGGCGTCCCTGCTTCATGGAAAGGGAAGGGGACGGCAGCAGGTCTGCCTGCCCTTGTCGCTGTGGTGGAGGGGCACAGGAGGGACCCACTCTCTAGGGACCCTGCAGGGCAGCAGGAGATATCAGGAGGCTAGAAAGCACTACTGGCCGCGCTCAGCACTGCCCCTGATTAGGGCAAGAGGGAACCTTCCAGATCTTTTCTGTCCAGSCTCTGTGCCTGCTATGTCTACCAGGCTGACAGTCCCGCCATTCCATCCTTCTGGAAGGATGTCCCCATTCCATACCAAGTCCCTATCGGATGCCAATGGAGATGAATTCTTTTGGATTATCTGAGGTGCATCTTGGCCAACCTGTCAAATGAGGAGTCAGGTTGCTTCATTAAYAGGGATACCCAGGAAGAACAAAATGAAAAGATACCAGAACCTAACCTCAGAGTCCATGACACAARCTGTGTAGCTCCCACCACCGCCGGCTCAGCGTCCAGGGAACCACCTGGAAGAGGACATACACATGGTGTGAGCGGCTGTTCCCTGAAGCAGTGCCTCTGTGGGGTCCCATCAGGACACAGGACAGTCACACCCGCAGCTGTGGCACACCCAGACGCCCCACTGGCTTTGGCTCGTTTGTTTGCTCTCTGCACAGAACCAGAGCGGCGCCCCAGTGAGTCAGGTCTGCAGTCTTCCTCCTTGAAGCCTCGAACGGCGCCGAGCTGGGCGCCCCAGGCCAGTTCTCCAGAGCTYGACTTTGCTTCCCACGTTCAGTAAAGCTGATGAGGCCAACCAGCGCTACTCACAAGCTGCTGCTGCGAATCCTCATACTGGTTAGTGGGTTTCCCAGCTAGTCACACACACACACACACACACACACACACCTGCAAGACCGCAGGGCGTCCACGTTACAGGACCACAGCCCTCCCAAACCACCAACCACTTCCTCCTCCCGCACGACAAGGCAGATTGGGAAGCGGATATGATGTGGAGGGTCATTCTAATCCAGCAAGACAGCGTGGCTGGTGAAATGTGCCTGCCACTCAAGCCTTCCGATCTACCGTAACTGACTGGACCGAAGCCATTTAAGAACTTCGTTGGAGATGTCCGGATGGRCAGCTCTGTCCGGAGCAGCGGCGCTTTTATAGGAGCTCTGATGTGCTTTGAACTTTGTACTTTAATCCCTTCGTTAACAGGTTAAGATGTGAATCTKTGTGAAGACCCAGACCCTGGAGGTAGAGCCCACTGAATGTGAGGGCCAAATCCAGGGTCAGGAGGGCACCTCCCACCCCGCCCAGCGTGCGCTCATCTTGGCAGGCAAGCAGCTGAAAGATGGCCGTGCCCTTTTCGATCCAGAAGACTCGAGCCTGCCCTGGTCTCCATTCTTCGGCCTAACCTTCTGGTAGGCACTGATGGTATTACTCTACACTAAAACCGCGTGTGCATTTAAATTTAGAAGTTTCAGTACAGCCGGGCTTGGTGGTACACAACTTTAATCTCAGCACCTGGAGGCAGAAGGAGGCGGATCCTTGAGTTTTCGGCTAGCCTGGTCTACAAACCCAGTTCCAGGACAGCCAGGACTATGCAGAGAAACCCTATCTCAAAACCCGCCCCTCCCAACCCCCACAAAGTTTCAGTAATAGCTGAACCTCTGTTTAAAATGTTAAAGGTTTTGCTGCATGGTTAAAAAAAAGTTTACCCACTGACCATATATACTGTTACTAAGAACGCAAATTAGTATGGCCACCATGGAAGATAGCGTAGAGAACCCTCAAAAAGCTCACACCAGCAGCAAGCAAAGAGCTGGTACTCACCGGCCAGCAAGCCAGCTGGCCTGAGTGCATCCCTGGAACAAGGTCAAAGGTCAAAGGGCAGCCGACTCTGACCTCCATATGCATGGGCCCGCCTCCATGACAGACACACACTGATGAATACAAATTCTAATTAAAAAACCACCTTGCTTGGCACGTCTCATTACATTAGACACGGGTGTGAAAGCACACTCTGCAAGCACCTCATTGGGGGGGTCATAGCTGTCAATCAGTCACAGCTGTCAATCTCCGCCATGGCAGAGGCCACTTCTTYTAGAAGCCWCCAGGTGGAGTCTTGGGAAGAGGGAGCAGTTTCTGGGCAGAGATGTGTCCGGAGTAGGATGAATGGACAACAGCTCACATAGGTCAGAGGACTCAGACTCCACCTCACTCTCCTATGGATCCAGAAGTTTCTCTTGCACCACAGAAGCCAAATGCCCTGAAGTAGCTGGAAACGCTGAACTTCCCAAAAGCCCGCCTCCCACAGAGCCAAAGTGCAGACTCGGCCACACCAGGGGGGAGGAAAGAAGTGAGTGCTGTCACACACACAGAGCGGGGTGTCCTTGTGTCCCTGCCCAGCTGAAGTTTATCTATACAAGTAATAGAGATAAATGCTACGGAGATAGTCATACCCTCCTCTGAGCACCCAGTCATCCACTCCTCAAGTGTCCAAGGTGCCGGGGCTACAAAGCAGTACAGAGAATGCCACCAAGACCAGATCCAGAGAAGAAAAAGCCTCCCAGGCACAGGGCTAATGAATGCCAAGAAGCAGCCAGGAGAAACGGTTTTCCAAACATGTTAAATGTCTAACTCGTTACTTACTAGGAAAAACACGGTACCACGCTGAAACTGCTCAAGTGCTTGAGGCGTAGCCCTGTTGAGAGCGCCTGCCCCTCTCTCTCTCTCTCTCTCTCTCTCTCTCTCTCTCTCTCACACACACACACACACACACACACACACACACACACACACACACACACACAGAGCCCTGGGCTTCCCTGGGGAATGGCACACACCTGAAACCTCAGCACTCCGGAGGCAGAGAAGAGAGGATCAGAAGTTCAAGGCCACCCTCTTCTACACTGTGAGCTGGAAGCCAGGCTGGGCTACACGATACCTTGTCTCCATAAAAATACATAAACAAATAAGTAAATAAAGAAAACTCAAGTGTCAAAGAACCACATGCACAGATGAGGAGAAACAGAAGAACTTAAGAGACACCCGGCCGGGAGGTGGTGGCGCACGCCTGTAATCCCAGCACTCTGGGAGGCAGAGGCAGGCGGATTTCTGAGTTCGAGGCCAGCCTAGTCTACAGAGTGAGTTCCAGGATAGTCAGGGCTATACAGAGAAACCCTGTCTCGAAAAAACTAAATCCAAAAAACCAAAGAGAGAGAGACCYGCAAGATTCCACTGGACAAGGTCTTTTCTCTCCCTCTCCTCTCCCTCTCCCTCTCTCTCTCTCTCTCTGGTTCTGCAGCGATCAGTAAGTTACCTAAAGGGCAAAACAGTAATAATACCCATCTGTGGGTGTGGGGCTCGGTGCTCCAGCCATGCCTAGTGTGCCTGTGTCCCTGGGCTAGACCCTTGACACCTGAAGAAAAGTATTTTTAAGGGACTGGTTGGAGACTGGAGGGACTGGAGAGATGGCTCAGTGGTTAAGAGCACCAACTGCTCTACCAGAGGTCCCGAGTTCAATTCCCAGCAACCACATGGTGGCTCTCAACTATCTGTAGTGGGGTCTGGTGCCCTCTTCTGGAGTGTCGGAAGAGAGCAATGGTGGTGTACTCTCATACGTACAAGATAAATAAATAAATAAAAAGGAAGGCTTCTTCATCTTCCCCCACGTCAGGAGGTTCACAACCACRTGTAACTCCAGCTCCAGAGGGCTCTGTGTGTAATACACAGGTACATGTGAATGTGCACGTGCACACACAGGCACATACACTAAAGGGGGTTGGAGAGTGGACAGATGGCTCAGTGGTTAGGTGCTCTGGCTATCCTACCAGAGGACTTAGATTCAGTTCCCAGTATCCATCGCCCCACCTCTCCCTAATTCTCCCTTTTTACAATACAGATGACCACATCTGAGATTCTCCAGGGTTGCCCAACCACAGCTTTAGGTGTAAGGATCCTGGAAGGGCTGGGGCAGAGCTCGAGGGTGGAGCGCCTGCCTACATGAGCAAGGCCTGAGCAGGCCATCCCCAGCATGCAAAATATAAGCAAGCTAGTAAAGTTAYACTCTCTACATCTAGGGTCCAATTCTGGAAACAGTAAACAGCAAGTGTTGTYGGAAGCATTACTCAATTAACACAGGGTCACATGAGCACGAGAATAGACTTGGTTATCCATTAATGACACAAGCCCTGACTGTTTCATAAGCAGTGAGCTTTGTCCACCCCCCTCTCCCCCAAAATGTCTAAAAAGCCAAGAGCACAATGAAGTCAACATGCGGTAGTAAAAGCTAGCCCACGTCCCAGAGTTCCCGGGAGTGGGGAGTTTCTTTTAGAGATGCCTTTTTAGAGAAACTGGGTGATAGCACACATGCTTATTAGCATGAGCTAGACCTTCAGTTCAAAAAACTGCACACCCCCAAATCTAAAATACCTAGTGCATTGACATAATTCCAATATTTCATTCATACTCCAAGCGTAGAAGCACAATTTTAAAAAATCCTAAGAATGTTAAATTTGCATAAATGTCTCGTCCAGATAGTGGTGCTCCGGGGTGAGGCTCCAAAGCCTAACCCCGTGACTAAAGCACCTTTCACAGTTACACAGGAGGCAAAGGCCCTTCTCAACTACAGCCACAGAGACCCCAGGGCCAGCTTGTGCTTAGGTCAGGAACAAACATGGTGAAAGATTATAATCCCAGTTACTCAAAAGGCTGAGGCAGGAGGATCACAAATTCAAGGCTGGCCTAAGTTTCTAAGACCATGTCTCAAAATAAATATAAAACAAGCCTGTCTAGAATCCTCAAGGCCCTTTGTTCAAGGGGTGGGGGTGGGTGGAGTCACCGTTGGGGGGGGAGGGGAGGGGGAAGGAAAGAAGGTGTTTTAGTTTTGGGGAGAAAAGCACACATTTCTGCGTGACAACTCTCAGGCACCCCCCACTCCCCCCACACACACACAGACCGAGGGATGTCAAGGTAGGAACCTGGAGGCRGGAGCTGACCGTGGGGGACGCTGCTTGCTCAGCCTGCTGTCTTCTAGAACCCAGTCGCCTGCCTGCTAGACCCTCGGACACAAAACAGTTCAGCTGAGCTCACGAGACTAAGGAAAGGACTCAGAGAAAGCAGTCCAGATGTGCTCTCCTGCCCCTCCCCAACCCCCAACAGAGAGCAGCTTTGTCACCTCATAAAGATGAACAAACGTTAAGACCACAAAACTAAATCCTTGATGTGACAAAGAGGCCTCTGTCTATCATGTACCAATCGTAGACCAAGACAAATTCCACGGAGGGCAGGGGTGCCAGGCCCGCTGCCAGCAAGTTCTACTCCTGACCCTACCTCCAATCTCCACCCCCCACCCCCCACCCCCCACCCCCCGCCGGAAGATAGGCAGGTGCCATGGTGCCCAGCTTCCTCAGTAATTTTCAAGCCTGGCTGCACAGTGGAATCTTCTGGAAGCCCTTGAACACACTGATCTGACATGACTTTTCATTTAGCACCCAAGGAATCCACTAAAAAAGCTACCAGAACTAATTCATAAGGAAAATGGGGTAGCAGAGAGTAGGCCCCCACTGGGATGTTTTTCTATACACCACTCATAACCCAGAATAAAATGACTATTGTGAAAAATTGTACAGGCTTGCAGCTCCACAGCAGAACACATGTCTACCAAGAGCTTGACATCAATTCCGGTACTGTGAACAAAATTCATGCACAAAGCATTTAAAAAGTCTTAGGAATAAATGTAATACAAGCATTAGGCCTGGAGATTAAATGAAAACTGCGAACGCTGTTGAGATTAAAAATGGAAGGCAACTGCCTGTCGGGGACTGAAGAGACGACATGCTGCCAGACTAACCACTCCCCACGGGATCTGCAGACTCCATACAATCCTCTAGAAAAGACTCCGGCTGGCTTTTTCTGCAGAAAGTGACAAACACATCCTAAATTGATGTGTGGATAGAGGACATTTTCCGAAACAGCCAATCTTGAAAAGGAACAAAGTGGACAGACTTTGCACTTCCTGATTTCAAACCTTACCGTAGCACTAGTCATGACAGAACGGGCCTGGTCCAAGAAACAGAGAGAGAACGCCGTTCATCAGACACTGCCTCCGGCCACCCCCGGGGAGAGAACGGAGGAGTTTTAACCAAGGACACCGGAATAACCAACTATCCCCTAGCAAGGCATGAATTCCTACCTCTGCCAGGAAGGCTGGAGAGAGGACTCAGAAGAGCACTGGCTGCTCTTCCAAAGGACCTGGGTTCAATTCCCAGCTCATATGGTGGCCTCTAACTGTCTGTAACAGCAGTTCTGGGGCATCTGTCTCCTTCTGGCCTCCACAGGAACGAGGCATCCGTGTGGTACACAGACATACAAAAAGGGAAAATACTCAGAAACATAAATATAAATTTGAAAAGACTAGCTGACCAAGGTCTTTCCTTTTGGACATACACTGGCCGAGGCCATACTGTCCAGGGGTACCACGGACGGCCATGGGCGTCATCAGCAAGTGCAGGACACACTTGGTCAGAGACTCGTCAGAGGATCAACTTTCTCAGACAGAGCTAGGACACTCTGACAAAGTTGTTAGGAGTTACCTAAGAGGAACCGAGCCCAGCTGTCAGTGAGCAGACACGGCCCAACGATGCCACAAACAAGGCTGCGCTGCTCCAGTCATGAGGTGGCTCAGCCGGGCTCCTCTGGAGTCCTAGCACACTCCCTCCCTCAGCAGCCAAGGTCGGCAGAAGAGCTGAAGAGATGCAGGGTGTTCGAGGTCCCAGGGAGGGGCCTGAAGCTACACAGAAAGGTTCACTAAAGGATAACAAATGATTTTATTTTTACTTTATGTATGTGGTGTTTTGCCTGCGTGTATCTCTGTACACTACACATGTGCCTGGTGCACATGGAGGCCAGAAGAGGGTGTCAGATGATCTGGAACTAGAGTTACTGAGTGCAGTGAGCTCCCATGTGGATGCCAGGAATCACGCAGTCCCCAGGAAGAGCAGCCAACTCTTAACCACTGAGTCACCATCTCGCCAGCCTGAATCATAGATTTTTTTTTTTTTTTTTTTGAGACAGGGTCTCACTATGTAGCTCTGACTGTCCTCAGACTTACTATGTAGACTAGGCTGGCCTCCAAGAGAGCCATCTGCCTCTGCCTCTGCCTCTGCCTCTGCCTTCTGGATGCTGGGATCAGAGGTAGTGCACTACCATGCCTGGCTTTGAATAACAAATTCTTTTTTTTTAAGATTTACTTATTTATTTTTTATGTATATGAATAAACTGTAGCTGTCTTCAGACACCCCAGAAGAGGGCATCGGATCCCTTTACAGATGGTTGTGAGCCACCATGTGCTTTCTGGGAATTGAACTTAGGACCTTTGGAAGAGCAGTCAGTGCTCTTAACCCCTGAGCCATCTCTCCAGCCCCTGAATAACAAATTCTTTTTTTTTCCTTTCTTTTTCCAGACAGGGTTTCTCTGTGTAGCCCTGGCTGTCCTGGAACTCACTCTGTAGACCAGGCTGACCTCGAACTCAGAAATCCACTGGCCTCTGCCTCCCAAGTGCTGGGATTAAAGGTGTGCGCCACCACCACCAGAGCCGGGCGGTGAATTCCAGGACAGCCAGGGCTACACAGAGAAACCCTGTCTCGAACCCCCCCCCCCAAAAGATAGACCCAAGTGTAAGAAGGGGTAACCTGTAACACCAGTTTAACGAAACCACAGGGGGCTGGAGAGTAGCCGGCCCAGCAGCTAAGAGTACCGGCCACTCTTCCAGAGGACCTGGGATTGATTCCCAGGATCCACATGGCGGCTGAGAACTGTCACTCCAGTCTCAGGAGACCCAATGTACTTTTCTGGGCCTCTGGGGGCACCAGACACAGACATGGTACACGGACATGCAGTGAAAACACCGATACACATAATTTATAAAATAAAATAAAAAAATGTAAAAAGAGAACATGAGAAGTCTCAATTACCTTGTGGTAGGCAATATCTTAGACATAGCCCAGAGGCACAAATAACAAAAGGAAAAAAAATTACATAACTTAGTCTTCAAATTTGAAAACTTTTATGATTCAAAAGACACTACTGAGAAGAGGAAACTGAGCYGGMACGGTGCTTATMTGTAACCTCAACACCCAGGCAGCTAAAACAGGACAGGCTGATCTGCACGGTGAGTTCAAATCCAGCCTGGGGAGAAAACGTTTACAAAGTATTTTTTGTTTGTTTGTTTTTTTGTTTTTTTTCCCCGAGACAGGGTTTCTCTGTATAGCCCTGGCTGTTCTGGAACTCACTCTGTAGACCAGGCTGGCCTCGAACTCAGAAATCCGCCTGCCTCTGCCTCCCAGTGCTGGGATTAGTGGCGGGCGGGATTATGTGGCGGCTAAAGGCATGGAGCACCAAGCCTGTCTACACAAACTGAAGCCTTAGGACTCACTTTGGGGAAAGAAGGAACTGACTTCAGCAAGTCTGACCTCCAGATGCATGCTGTGGCATGTCCCATACTAAAATAAACAGCTACACTTAATAAAAATGAATATGGGCCGGAAAAATGGCCCAGTTGTTAAAAGCACTAGCCGCTCTTCCGGAGGACCTGGATTCATTTCCCAGAATTCACATGGCAGTTCATAACTGTCTGTCACTCTAGTTCCAGGGGACTCAACACCGTCTTCTGGCCTCCGTGGGCACTGGGGCTGGGGGTGGGGTGCAAGCAGACACCCAGATACACAGACACAGCTCAGTCAGTAGAGCGCCCAGCACAACCCTCAGGTTGGCCTAGAACTTGATATGCAGGCAAGAATGGTCTTCCCTTCTGGTCCTCCTGCCTCCACTGTCCGAGTGCTGGGGCTACAGATGCCGACCTCTGTGCCTGGCTGCTGCCAGCTGTGTCTTCCGCCCTTTATTTGAGCTTTTGAGACAAGTTCTTACTATGAAGCCCGGGCTTGCTTTGAAACTTGTTTTCCTTCTCCTGCCTCGGCCTCCCAAGTGTTGGCATCAGAGACCTGAACCTGAAATGCTACAGTTTTAAGAACAAGAGCGTAGCTCACTGGTACAGCAATTGCTTAGTGGGCAAGAGTTTCTGCATTTATCCACTAGCATGGGGAAAAACAAGCAATCTGGCCGAAGGGTAAGGTATGGGAAAGGGTCTGTGTACCACGTCACTTGAGCTGCCCCACCATTGTGGTCTCACTAGGCCCGCAGAAGTTGGCCGTCCTGGATGTTTGAGGCCTACAAAATACAGTCCCCTGCTTTCCCTGCCTACCCAGGACCTAGGCTTCCGAAAGATCTAAGCATTGGGTGGGACGAGACGGCTAGCAGAACGGGAGTCAGATGTCCCGAAGGGTGAGCCAACGGGGCGCAGACAGATGTCTCAGAGGCCACTCTGCGATGTTCGCGTGCCTCTGCTCTCTTCCCGCCCCACCCCCAATGCTTTCCTATTTTTTTTTTTTTNAGACAGGGTTTCTCTGTATAGCCCTGGCTGTTCTGGAACTCACTCTGTAGACCAGGCTGGCCTCGAACTCAGAAATCCGCCTGCCTCTGCCTCCCAGTGCTGGGATTAGTGGCGGGCGGGATTATGTGGCGGCTAAAGGCATGGAGCACCAAGCCTGTCTACACAAACTGAAGCCTTAGGACTCACTTTGGGGAAAGAAGGAACTGACTTCAGCAAGTCTGACCTCCAGATGCATGCTGTGGCATGTCCCATACTAAAATAAACAGCTACACTTAATAAAAATGAATATGGGCCGGAAAAATGGCCCAGTTGTTAAAAGCACTAGCCGCTCTTCCGGAGGACCTGGATTCATTTCCCAGAATTCACATGGCAGTTCATAACTGTCTGTCACTCTAGTTCCAGGGGACTCAACACCGTCTTCTGGCCTCCGTGGGCACTGGGGCTGGGGGTGGGGTGCAAGCAGACACCCAGATACACAGACACAGCTCAGTCAGTAGAGCGCCCAGCACAACCCTCAGGTTGGCCTAGAACTTGATATGCAGGCAAGAATGGTCTTCCCTTCTGGTCCTCCTGCCTCCACTGTCCGAGTGCTGGGGCTACAGATGCCGACCTCTGTGCCTGGCTGCTGCCAGCTGTGTCTTCCGCCCTTTATTTGAGCTTTTGAGACAAGTTCTTACTATGAAGCCCGGGCTTGCTTTGAAACTTGTTTTCCTTCTCCTGCCTCGGCCTCCCAAGTGTTGGCATCAGAGACCTGAACCTGAAATGCTACAGTTTTAAGAACAAGAGCGTAGCTCACTGGTACAGCAATTGCTTAGTGGGCAAGAGTTTCTGCATTTATCCACTAGCATGGGGAAAAACAAGCAATCTGGCCGAAGGGTAAGGTATGGGAAAGGGTCTGTGTACCACGTCACTTGAGCTGCCCCACCATTGTGGTCTCACTAGGCCCGCAGAAGTTGGCCGTCCTGGATGTTTGAGGCCTACAAAATACAGTCCCCTGCTTTCCCTGCCTACCCAGGACCTAGGCTTCCGAAAGATCTAAGCATTGGGTGGGACGAGACGGCTAGCAGAACGGGAGTCAGATGTCCCGAAGGGTGAGCCAACGGGGCGCAGACAGATGTCTCAGAGGCCACTCTGCGATGTTCGCGTGCCTCTGCTCTCTTCCCGCCCCACCCCCAATGCTTTCCTATTTTTTTTTTTTTTCTTTTCTCTTTCTTTAGCTTAGTCACAGAGGGACTGCGGGTACCTAGCCCAGCAGAGAATACAATGAACGAGGACAGGCCTGTTTGCACGCTGCTCTGAGGGCAGAGCTGGCAGTGGGCCTGCATTGGGTAACAGCAATTTCCTGTCTTCCACACCCTAGAAAAAAAAAAGCGACCTTTCCTCATTTGCTAAAGGGGCAATAGGCTACACCAGAGAGACGGACAGCAGCCACCTTGCCTAATGAGAAGTGCTCCTGGAGGCACACGCGCAACAGTCGGCCCAGTAAGGGTTTTGTGGTGTGGCCTCCCTGGTTTCTAGAAGATATTCAAAGAAAAACAAGACCATATCCTGGCCAGAAACCTGCCTAGCCTTGTCTAGATAGGTCTATGGTATAAGATAGGAACATGCCAGACTGAGGAGGCATGGTGGGCTCCTGAGGGCCCCGAGGCCTCTTCCAGCCGGTGTCACCCAGTCCCAATATGTCGCAGGATTTCCCCTGTCCAATTACATTAGTGCAGAAGAGGCCTGTGACTGGACAGGGAAAAGGGAGGCAAGAGCTGAGGGTGGCAGAGACGGTGTCTCAGAGAGAGAAGGGGAGAAGGCAAAATAGAGGTGGTCGTAAACTAGCATGGCTTTAACCAGTCACAGGTAGTTATGGTATCACAAGGTTAGAATAAATGGGATAAAGTTTTTATCATTGTCAACTGGCTCTGAAATTATTGTATTGTATCTTGTAAACTGTGATTTTATTGATACATAAATCTGATTGGTTAACTATGAGCTTTAAGAGTTTCCCTTTTTCAGGGTTACTGGGTAGTGTGACATCTACCCTTGAGGTTGGCGGATCAATTTGGTTACTGGAATGTGGAACAGAGCCAGCGGGACCCTGCCGGGGCAGAGTGTTGTGACCTGCTGGTGTCGGCACTAGAGCGAGAACGTGCTGGCTCATTTTTAATATTTCCTGCAACACCAACACACCTTTCCAGGACTGCTAAGGAAAAGCTGTCGGAAAGTCCCCACAGAAATCCAGGCAAAGGTTTTCTGTGTCCTCGCCTAGAGCAGGGTGGCTCTGGTGAGTTCCAGGGTCCCTTTGTCCCCATCAGGCACACGTGCCCCTTGGAAGGCTAGCTGCCCGTCCTGAGAACACATAAGGTAGACTGAGGTAACGTACTGTACTTAAGAGTACTGATACCTTTTCTACCTGCAGTCTTTTTCATCTTATGGTGGGCTTATTGGGGACAGCGTCACTATAGGAGAAACATGTATATACGCACCAATTATAAAAACTAAACAATACAGATGAGAGACACAGGACTGCAGCCAAGGGCCTTGATCGGACAAGCTGGAATCTCAAGCACCCAGGCTTCAGCTCTGTTCTTTTATGGCCTCTGAAGAAAGGTTTGAAGCCTGTAGTTCCAGCACTTAGGGAGCCGGGAGCAGGAGAATTACGTGTTCGAGGCCAGCCTCAGCTATATAGTGAGTTGAAAACCAGACTGGGATATGTGAGACCCTGCCTCATAAAACAAACAAAGCAAAACAATCAAACACAAGGAAAGTCTGTCGCTGAAGGAGGTAACACAGGCACACAAACCTGCCCTGATTGCGACCATCGTGGTGGGGGTACACTCAGGCCAGGTGACACTGCCAGACTTGAGAAACCATGCAGGAAGCTTTGCAAAAAACATCTGCACCGTGTCCATGACACGCAGATGGGCAACCTCTCTCTACATTTGGCTGCCTCTTCCACAGAGACCAGTCCTGGGCCAGCGCTTAGCCATCCACGCCCTTCCAGGCGTAATGCCAGAAAGCACGCGCACTGCTCTCCTTGGGCTGGGTCAGGGGCCAGGAGGGAAACACCTGGCTCCTAAGTACTTACTAACGTCTGTTTGCATTACTCAGGAAGAAGGGTAATTTAAAGCAAACCAGGGCTGGGATACGGCTCAGTCCATAAACTGCAGGCCTATATAAGCAGAAGGGTCTGAGCTGGGATCACTAGTACCAGGCAGAAGCCAAGTGTAGTGATCTGAGCCTTGTGTCTGAGTGCTGGGGAGGCAGAGACCGGAGCATCCCCAGAGCCTACTGGCCAGCCAGGCTAACTAAACTGGTGAGTGAAGAGCCCCCCCCCCTCTCTCTCTCTCTCACACACACACACACACACACACACACACACACGAAAACGTAGAGAATGACTGAGGAAGACACTTGACACCGACACACACACACACACACACACAACACAAAATCCTTTCCTGTTTTCTGTTTGCTTGATTTCACTTGGGTTTGATGGTTTTTTGAAGGCTAACATGTCAGTGAGGACAAATGCCCATAAAGTCAACTAAGAATCCAATTTTCAAGATGGCGGCACCTCGAGAAACGGTGGCCTTTCAGCTCCTTTAGCTAGGGTAGATACTACTACCCTTTTGTGGGAAACATCCCTGTTTGGACCAGCGCAAGCCGAGGATGAAGAGCAAGAGAGTAAGAAGCACCGGACGGGAGAAGCTGTGGACACCTGCCAGGATGGTTCACGGGGGAAACCCCACCATTAAGCACCCTGGCACTGACGTTCCAGCTCCCCCATTCATGCCTCTAGCTGCCCCGTCTCCCAGGGAAGAGGCCACAGGAAGGGGTGTGCACGCCTGACTCAGAGGCAGAGTGCACATGCGGCACACTCTAGGCCTGGGGTTTTCCCTAGGATTGAAAAGGTGACAACGCCGTGGGCATCCTCTCTGTTCCTTACCCCTGAGCTCTATCGGGCTCCACCGATGCACCTCCCTTGGGAAGCAAAGCACGGCCTGAGAATGAGGTGGAACAGGTAAACTGGGAGTTCTCCACCTGATTTTGAGACCCTGGATAAGTGAATCAGCCCCTCTCTGCCCGGAGAGCAGAAGAAGGGAGTAATAATCTAGTCTCTAATTACTGTAATACAAAATGAGCTAGTTAATATAAACGGTACACACTACAGTTGCAGTCCTCGGGAGGCCGAGGCAGGAAGTACTCTTCTTTCCGTTTGTTGAGACAGGGTTTCTCTGTTTAGCCCTGGCTGGAACTCAGAGATCCACTGGCCTCTGCCTCCTGAGTTCTCGGATTAAAGGTGTCCCTTCACAGCCTGGCAAGGAGGTACTGTTGAGTAGGAGTTGGAGTCTGGGCAACAAATTGCCTTAAAAAAAATAAATCTGAGAAGGAAAACAAAGCTCCCTGTGGGTGAATCAGGCACGGAAGGCGGCTCTGTGTAGTGCATCGCTGTCCTCCACCCAGAAGCTTCCATTTAGYTGTCTCCTTCAGACTATGAGGAAAGATACATGTGGCTTCGGAGGGTGGCCCGCCAGGCAGGGTGCYCAGAAAGAAAGAGAAACACTAGCTGCCCGCCACAGCCACAGCCCAACAAATGGTGGGCAGAGATACCAGCCCAGAGCAAGTGTCCAGTGACCACAGAGCCACAGCCGGAGCTCCTTGCAGCTCACATCCCTGGAGCCAAGAGCTTCCCTGTCTCCCTGACGAGGATGGCTGTTTGGTCTTGAACACAGCCTAGAGTTGGGTCCCCAACCCTCGACTTCCCACAAGAGAGCAAAAAGGGGCGGSYGGCACCRCCTGGCCCTTCAAAAGGTCTAAAAGGCTGTGTCATCAGGCCTTCCTTCCGGAGCACAGGCACCCCCAGGGTARGCTATCCTTTCTTGCAAATRAGAGGAACCAGATGACCTCAAGCTGTGAGCATCCCCTCCCCTCCCCCAGCCTCCCCAGCAACTGCCCTAATAGCCCTCTTTCCAGGTACACCCTCAACTCTTCAGAGCCCCCCCCCCCCTAGCCTGGCTACCTTGGGGCTACCGAAATCTCTTTAGAGCATGCCACACCCAGCCAGCTTCTCTTCACCTGCCGTCACCAAAGCCTGTGCCCAACCCCACGATACCACAGTAGCCAGGAGATAGCACCTTGTCCCTCAGGAACCTGCAGCCAGTGGGCGAAATGCCTGCTAACCCAGCAGTGAGAAGCCATCCCCAGTGCCATTCCATCTCTAGGCAAGAAAGCCAGGACACACACAACCCCGCCCCTCCCCCATCCCTAGCTACATACAAACCCTTCCTAGAGCTCGGCTCACTCCAGTATTAAAGCCTCTGAACCTTGCCCCAGCACCAGCTCAGGCGTCCCCAGAGGGAACACCAGAGCTGACTGCTAGGGTAGTGCTGCCCAAGGCTCAGGGATGGAGCAGGACTGCAAAGTCTCCTGGCTGGGTAGAGATGGAATGTGGAAAGTCCACATCCTTCTGGCGGGTTTTCCCCAGCTCCCTTCCAGGGCTAGGCTTATCCTAGACCCGGCCTCAAGGTAGCCTTCCACAGCCGCGGCACCAGGCAGCAGCCTGGGAAAGTAGGGGGGCCCTGCCTGGGTCCTCAAGCTACTCTTCGCCTAAGGCTTACAAGACGAAGGCCGAGGCTCATAAGCAACAACACCTGGTCCTGTCCCGAGCTCTTCGCTCCGGCCTCTCGCCACCCACAAAGTTCCACCCTGACCCGTCCCTGGTCCACATTTATTTGTTAAATATAGAAATAAATGTATGAACGTATGAATGAATGAATGAATGAATGAATGAATGTGTGAATCCTTGTGGGCCCAGCCGCTTGGTGGCTGAAGGCTAGAGAATCAAATAGGGTTATTCGGCCAAGCATTCAACAAACTTTTTAAAAACATCAACAACCAGTCGGTGCACATTTTCAAACCATTCTGGGTACTGGCGATGCGGCGGGGGCAGCCACTTCCTCACGGGAGTGAGTGTGAGCTTTCCACAGTGGTGCCCACGGGTGTAGGAAAGGTGCCCTTCGCTGCAGTCTTCCAAGGTCTGTGTTCCATGGGTTGGGGTTCCAGGACTTTTGCGGGGCCCATTTGTGGGCTGTAGCCGTCCCTTGTTCATTTTTGTGGGTGGCCACAGCGGAGCGCAACGGGACCTCGGGCCCGCCTTCCCAGCTCCGCGCGCACCTGCCGAGTGGCGCGCGACCGTGGGGTCCCCGGATCCACCAGGAAGCTGCCCCGACGTGGACCAGGGCCGAGCGCTGGGGGGGGGGGTACCGTGAGCGGCGCGCGCCCCAGGCCTTCCCGTGCCTCGCCCGCAGCTCCGCGGTGACACCCTGGGGCCGGCGCCCCCACCCCGCCTCCACCAAGGCGCAAGAGCCCCGCCACCGCGAAGCACCGATCGGATACCAAACTGAGCTCTGTGCCGATCCCCTCCTCCCAGAGGGGAACGGTGGGGGCGCCCAGTAGGGTGGGCAGACTCACCACGCAGACGCCGCTGCGCCGGTACCGGATGGCGTACAAGCTGGGGCAAGGGTTTGCCGGCCGACAGACACTAGGACCCGCGCTCTGCTCCACCTTTCTCTCCTCGTGCTCGCCGGGTAGCCCTGCCCTTCTCGTAGCCCCGCCCTCCGGATGCTCCGCCCTCCGACTGGTCGCACTCTGCGGAAACCCAAGGGTCCTACCCGCTCGCTACGGGGGACAGGAAGGAAGGTACACCCGGAACCTGCGTTCCCCGGAGTCCCCAAAGTCTGGGCGCCCTGCCCACGTGAGGCTGGGGTGCCATATCTGATCCCGGCCTCTCGGCATTGTCTTGATGTACCACAAAGCAGGGTTGGCACACTCAGGCTAGCGGCCCTATCTGAGATGCTGGGGAGTTCCTATTGTTTCTCCTGCGCAGCTGCTTGCAGAATTCTTAAACTGTTGCGGGGAGGCAGGGATGGGGGTTGCGGGGTTCTCAGTCATGGAGAGAACCAGCAAGGATGAGAATGTGGGAAGAACCAGGCGGCTAGCGGATAATCTCAAACTGCTTGCTAGTTCCCGTGTCCAGAGAAGTCCCAATGCTAATGCTTAAGTGCCAGCCACTACCCCAAAGGACAAGACACGTGATGGTGACAATAGTGAAAGAGAAACAAGAAAGTGAAATTCTGGAAGTATGAGGAAGTAAATAGAGCCAAGAGAATTGCTATTCCTGAGCAGAGAAACTAGATCTGAGAAGTCAAAAAAAAAAAAAATCATTTGGTTGTATCGTGTGTGTGTGTGTGTGTGTGTGTGTGTGTGTGTAAGCCAGAGGTCAGTGTTTTCTTGATCACTCTCCACCTTATTATTTTTTTGCAGTGGGGTGGGGTGAGGGGAATGGATCTCTCCTGGACCGCGGACCAGCTTCCCAGCTCTGTGATTTCCCTAGGCTGACTGCCCAGTGAGCTCCAGGAAGCTTCCACTCAGCCCCAACAATAGATACACACAGCACCCTATTTTTTACATGGGTGCTGGGGATCCAAAGTCCAGTGCTTGAGCATATGAAGTAGTTTACAAACTGAGCCATCTCCCAGAGCTTCTTTTTTTCTCTTTAAATTTTCCAATTCTTTTTTTGTTTTTTGTTTTTTTGTTTTTGTTTTTGTTTGTTTTTGAGACAGGGTTTCTCTGTGTAGCCCTGGCTGTCCTGGAACTCACTCTGTAGACCAGGCTAGCCTCGAACTCAGAAATCAGCCTGCCTCTGCCTCCGGAGTGCTGGGATTATAGGCATGCGCCACCACGCCAGGCAGCTATTTTCCAATTCTTGAAGGTGGCACTAATTTTACCATCAATTAAAGTTACAGTTGAAATCCCAGAGTGGAAGAGTGTGTTGATGAACAGCAGGGTTAGGGCTGGAGAGATGGCTCGTTGGTTAAAAGCACTTCACTCTTACAGAGCATCCATCCGGGTTCAGTACCCAGCACCCACATGGCGGCAGACAACCATCTGTTATTCTAATTACCCTCTTCTGGGAATCAGAGGGCTGACCCCTCTTCTGGCCTCTGTGGGGGCCAGGAACACATGTGGTGCACATACATGCAGGCAAAACACACACACACACACACACACACACACGCACGCACGCAATATTTTTAAATTTAAAACATACAAGCTGAATTATCTAGATTTCAAAGTGGAAAATATTGAGAAAAAATATTTTTTCTGAGACAGGGTCTCATTATGTAGCCCTGACTGGCCTGGAACTAGCTATGCAGACCAGGGTGGCCTCGAACTCAGAGATCCTTCTGCTTCTGCCTCTGGGATTAAAGGCATGCATGATCATGACCTGAACAAGATATATATATATATTTAAGTGAGTCTAGCATTCTTTGTTCCATTGTATGGGGCTTTTCTTTTCTTTTTTTTTTTTTAAAGATTTGTTGGGAGGGAAGAGGGCTTATGGGACTTTCAGGGAGGGGGGATCCAGGAAAGGGGAAATCATTTGAAATGTAAATAAAGAATATATCGAATAGAAAAAAAGATAAAGTAGCAGAAAAAAATAAAGATTTATTTGTTATTATATGTAAGTACACGGTTGCTGTCTTCAGAAGGGTGTCAGATCTCATAACCGATGGTTGTGAGCCACCATGTGGTTGCTGGGAACCCAGTTTTCACTTTAAAAGAGTCCGACCTTACCACTGAACTATAAGGGAAACGTCCAGTTAATGTGCAGCCTAAATAATCTCTAAATTAGGAAGTGTTAAAGGGAGGACCTAGAAATTTTAGATAGAAGCAGCTTCATTAAAATAAACGTATTTTTCGCCAAGAGGTAACTAGTGTGAACACAGGGGCCTGCTGTGAACACAAAGGTCTGGTGTGAAGGGGCATTTCTCACCAGAATGTTAGAGATCACAGAACAATCACCTCCTTGGTCCCAGCTCCAAACTTCCTATGACAGAAAGGAATGGGGGTGAGCCAGGGTGGGAGAGGGCAAAGGCTCCGTGCTGCCTGCTCACTCTCTCCACCCAGCCAGCAGAGCCTGGCTCACACAAGCGGAGTGGTCTTTGTCCCTAAATATTTCTTGGGCCATGTAGAGCCAATCATATCCCAGAAGTTGTTGGCAGGCTCTGAATACATAACCTTGTAGGCATAACTTTCTTGCAGCCTACTTTTTTTTTTTTTTTTTTGGTTTTTCGAGACAGGGTTTCTCTGTGTAGCCCTGCCTGCCCTCTCTCTCCACCCAGCCAGCAGAGCCTGGCTCACA